>MU227754.1:65023-116982 GCA_018584345.1 Thuja plicata
CCAAATTTTCACTCTTCTGAAGTGAGCCCTGTTAGGAGCCAACCCTGTTAAAGGTTACAAACACACTGTTAAGTGTGACCTTGTTAGAGGATTTTATACATAGAGGTTGTCACTTAGTATTGGGAATTTATTGCTACCATCCTTGAATCAGCCTCCTTCTTAGACTGTCAATAGGTATCAGGCAAGTCCAATGCCACTTTCATGAATCAACCTTTTTGGCACTCCTTAAGATGTACCTCAATATATAGAAGACTATTAAGTCCTGCTTGGTTAAGAGACTTGATGCTTCAATGGTTAAATTGAAAAACTATGACCTGTTCATATTGCAACTTTGAATTGTAGATTTTCAAATCTATTTAAGTACATTACCTCTCTGACCAATGTATCAATTCAATCCTTGTGCTCCACACTTTCTGCTTTGTGATGTTGTGCTCACTGTTCGTCGGTTCCTGTAGAATTCCTTAGCTCTTCCTTCAGCTTGTTTGATCAGCACTACATGAAGTTGTTCTTCATCAGTTTCTCTTTAGCATCCTCTTTCTATTCACTCCCCTTAGTCCCATTCATAAATGAATTAAGGTAGTCTCTTATATAGACATGATATTAATTGTTTCTTGATTCTTGGCGTGATAAACAATCCAACCAATTAGATTTAAAGCATAACTCCTGATTTGTCTCGTAGATATCTTCTTGCCAACTGTAAAAATCATCTTTAAATCAATCACTTATCTCTGGTCGAATAAAACAAAGTAGACAACCAATTAATTCTATTTTTAGCTCTGCCAGTTAGATATTTTTGTCATTTTCTAAACTCTCTATTCTGTCGGTCACCATTGTAGTTAGTTGTTGGTGACAACTGACAGTTCCGTCTGTGAGACTCCAGTTAGATTCATGATCTCCATTCGTCGGGCATCATTGGAATTTTACTCGTCAGGAATCATTGTGGTTTAGCTTTGTCGGGAAACACTATGCTTTTGATCATCGGGTATCACTGTGACTGTTCTTCTTTGCTATGTCCGTCGGTGTGCACTCTGTCGGTGTTGTTTGTCACTTAGTGAATACTTGACTTTTATGCAGTTCTGAAAGCATAACCTTTGTTCCTTTGATTCTTTGAAGTCTTTGGCATTATGTACATGACCGTACATATGATATCAAGTTGACATCAAGGACAATACAACACATTAACTGATTTAATGCCTTGCATTATCTTCAACTTGACATTGTCAATCATTCAATCAGTTACATGTCATCAATCTTTCCCTTTGGCATTGATGGCAACATACTATATTGTCACACTATACTATTTATAATACAATATGAAATAGAACAGTTGAGATTCATCACACTACCAATCTTTTTGTTCTTATAACTGATAAATGTCTGACCATCGGTAAGCTCTGTTTTAGCTTAGATTTGATTCTTGCAGCTCTCTGTCTTCTGATGTGGTGAGTTATTTCCTTGTGTCAATTTCTCTCCCTTGATTGTTCTTTCTCTTTTGATGTCTTTATCTTTTGTCAGCAACTCTCCCTTTGTATAATCTTTCCATACAATTTCTCTCCCTAAGGATATAATCTCTCCCTGTTGGAGTAATGTGATAATGGATAATCTCTCCCTTTCTAGAAAGATATGATAATATGGATAATTTATCTCCCTTTGACAACAATGCCAAAAAATATCTTACAAATATCTGACATTCATGTCAAACAATAATTTCTCTCCATCCATAATATATTCCTTGAATTTTCCTTATCCATCAGTAATATGCTTTGGTGCTCGGTGCTGATATATACCTTTCTGTATATAGATGTAGCTTTGAAGTTCATCTCTTTGCTTGCATCAACATTACTGATATTCTGATAATATGTAGGCTAATGCAGCCTTCTAGTTATTTTACTGACTGGTAGACAAGGGTTTGACCCCTAGTCTCTTTCTCAAGTATTCAAATGTATCCTTGGGCAGTGGCTTGGTGAAGATATCAGCTAATTGTTCTTTGGATTACACATACTCAAGTGTCACCTCCTTTTCATGAACTTGTTCTCTTAAATAATGATACTTGATGGAAATGCGTTTAGTCTTAGTATGCATGACTGGATTCTTGGAAATGTTTATTGCACTGGTGTTATCACAATAGATAATCACTAGTTCTAAGATCTTCATATGCATACCTTCCAGTAATTGTTTGATCCATGCAATATTTGTGCAATTTGCAGCAGAAACAACATACTCTACTTCTGTATTAGACTGAGAGATGCATCCTTGCTTCTTGCTAATCCATGTGACAAGTCTATCACCCATAAAGAATTCTCCTCCAGTTGTGCTCTTCCGGTCATCAAGATTTCCAGCCCAATCAACATCGGTAAACACCTTAAGTTCAAATTTGTCTTCTCTTCTATACCATAAGCCATATTCCTCAGTATTCTTTAGATATCTTAAAATCATTTTCATAGCAGTCATATGTGATTCCCTGGGGTTACCAGAAAATCTAGCAAATATTCCTACCGCATGTGCAATATCTGGTGTAGTGTGTACAACATACATGTGTTTTCCAATCATTGATCTGTACAAAGTCTGATTTACCTCTATTTTATTTTCCTCCTTTGTCAACTTACATTCAGTAGCCATTGGTGTTCCAACTGGTTTGGAATCTTCCATCTTAAACATTTTCAGGACCTCTTTAATGTATTTGGACTGTGTAATGAAAATACCTTCACTTTGTTGAATGATTTGTAGACCAAGAAAGAACTTGATCTCTCCAAACATGGACATCTCAAACTCTTTGCTCATCTCATTAGCAAATGATTTTCATAGCATATCATTGCCTCCAAATATGATGTCATCAACAAATATTTTAGCAATCAAAGTGTTAGCATCAGTATCTTCCTTGAAATAAAGATTACTGTTTTCACTAGTCCTTACAAATCCAATACTTATAAGATAGGAATGAAGTCATTCATACCAGGCTCTAGGAGCTTGTTTCAATCCATACAAGGCTTTATGAAGTCTACATACCATGTTTCCCTTGTCTGGATCTACAAACCCTTCTGGTTGCTCAATGTATACCTCTTCTTCAAGTATTCCATTTAGGAATGCTGACTTGACATCAATCTGGTATACCTTGAATCCTTTGAATGCAGCATAAGCAAGTATTATTCTTACACCTTCTAGCATAGAAATGGGTGCAAAGGTATCTCCATATTCAATACGTTCCTCTTGTGCATACCCCTTGCATACTAGTCTTGCTTTGTTTCTTGTGACTTCTCCATTCTCATTCAGCTTATTCCTGAATATCCATTTAGTACTGATGCCATTCTTGTCATCTGGTCTTGGCACAAGTGACCATGTCTTGTTCTTTTCAATCTACTCAATCTCACCATTCATAACACTTATCCATTCTTCAATATCAAGTGCAGCATTGACAGATTTTGGCTCAAACTCACAAATTAAACAACTTGAGTTTAAAGACTTACTTCTTGTTCTTGTACCAAATTTCTTATCTCCTATGATCTGGATCTCTGGATGGTTCCTTCTTATATATCTGGCAAGAACTAGTTCAACTCTTTGTCTATCAGCTTGATCATCATTTTGTCCCTCATTCTATTCTTCATCACCTTGCACATTATTTTTATCAATATCCTTACCATCGGTATTTGTAGCCTGACCATCGGTTACAACATTCTGTTGCTTGGGAATTAAGAACTATTGCTCAGGCAGAGTGTTGGGTTCTTCACAATATAAAAACTTGTTGTAGTCCTCTGGTTCTTTTGTGCTTTCCAACTCATTCTTTTTTGCAAATTCATCTATCTTTATATTTGCACTTTCAACAATTTTTTTAGAGGCCTTAATAAGACATTTATAAGCCTTTCTTTTGGTGGAATACCCTAGAAAGATAACTTCATCACTTTTGGCGTCAAGCTTTCCATTTCTATCATCCCTTAAGATATAACACTGACTACCAAAGATTTTGAAGTAACTTACATTGGGTGTTTTACCATACCATAGATCATAGGGTGTCTTCTTTGTGTCCTTCTTCAATTGTACTCTGTTTAATGTGTAGACAACAATACTGACAGCTTCCCTCCAAAAGATTTGGGTGATGCCTTTCTCTATCATTATTTTTCTAGCATAATCAACTATGGATCTGTTCCTTCTCTCAGCAATCCCATTTTTCTGTGGTGTTCTTGGTGCAGAAACCTGTCTTTTTATACCATGCTCATTATAGAAATTAGTGAATTCATCTGATATAAACTCTCCTCCTCTATCTGATCTCAAGCATTTCAAATCCTTACCACTTTGTTTTTCTACCATAGCCTTATACCATTTAAAGATCTTGAATGCTTCAGATTTATCTTTTAGAAACATAACTGTCATCATTCTAGAGTAATCATCAACAAAGAGAATAAAATATCTATCTCCATAATAACTCTTTGTCCTCATTGGTCCACATAGATCAGTATGGACTAATTCTATAATATCATCATATGTATGAGTTTTACTTTTGAAACTAGACTTTGTCATCTTACCTTTTTGAAAATTCTTGCACATGATGTTGTCAGGCTTTGTCATCGTCGGTAAGCCTCTTACATTTCTCCTTCTGCTTATTTTTATCATGTTTTCAAAATTCACATGACACAATCTTTTGTGCCACATCCATATATTTTTATCATGTTTTCAAAATTCACATGACACAATCTTTTGTGCCACAACCATATGTCTTCATTTCTAGTCATTAAGCAAGTGGTGTTAGTATCATTCAGATAGAATAAGTTACCTTTTGTCTGTTCACCTGTACCAATCAATCTTCCTGATTCATTGAAGATCTTTGCCTTCTTATTCTCAAATGGTACTCTGTGACATGAATTATTCAGATGAGAAACACTCAACAGATTACAATTCAATCCTTTTACCCAATAAGAATTTTCACATTTAATCAGGTTATTCAACATTATAGTTCCTTTACCTTCCATTGGACAAGGTGCATCATTACCCATTCTTATTGTACCACCATTATAATACTCAAAAGTGTTAAAATTTTCTTTTTCACCGGTCATGTGGTGAGTGCAACCACTATCTATAATCCAGATGCCATTTTTGCTAACCTTAGATATGAGTGCAGATTCTACATAACTTTCATCTTCATCTGAATCATATTTCACAACCACAAACACCATCTCGATGTCTTCATCAGTTTGGTGTCAGTATCTTCATCTTTGCAAGCAACTAGGTAGCTGGATTTCTTGCCTTTGTCCTTGTAGTCTCTGGTATCTCTTCTTTTTGATTGTCGGTAACTTCTGTAATCCTTGTTATCAACTCTGTCAGATTTCTTCTGAAAAGATCTGTCATTAACTCTGTCATCTTTTCTTCTGTTAGGACATCTTGCAGCAAATTGTCCAATCTCTTTACAATTAAAGCATACAAGTGGTAACTTGCCTTTTTATTTACATTTCCCTCTTTGCATTCTTCTAGCCATAAGTGCTTCTATTTCATCTAGATCTTCTTCTTCACTTTCACTTTCACTATCTCTTTTAGATGCGTGTCTATGACTTGATTTGCTTATTCTCATAGAAGACTTAAATGCAGACTCTAAGTTTGGTAAGCCACTATTATCAAAGTTAGTCATCTCAAATGAAATCAATCTACCAATTAAAATTTCAAGAGTAACTGTATTGTTTGCTACTACTCTCATTTCTTGAATGGTAGAAACTCTAATAACATATACATGCAATAAAATTCTTAAGATTTTACTTACCACTATCTCTTCTTCAAGTGTTCCTCCAACTCCTCGTATAGCATTGACTACTTCTTTGATTCTTTTGTTGTACTGTGTGATGTTTTCTCCTTCTTTCATTCTGAGATCATCAAACTTTCCTGTAAGGCTTTCTACCTTGGCTCTCATAACATTTGTATCACCTCCATGTACAAGCTTCAGTTTGTCCCACATCTTTTTTGCAGTTTTGCAATCTTTGACATCTTCAAATTCAGCATCAGAGAGTGAGGAAGAAAGCTCCATGACCATGCAGTTGTGCTCATGCGTCTCTCTCAATTGATCTACTATCAATAATCCTATGGGAAACACATATTCAGTATCTAGGAATTGAGTAACATCATTACCAATACCTGATAAGTGGAGTCTTATCCTACCTTTCCATGAAGCAAAGTTGTCTTTGTTCAACTTGGGAACATCTCGTCTGTTCATCTTGTGATCTTGACTTAGGTCTTGAAACCTTCCTTTCTAAGCACACAAGCTCTAATACCAATTGTTAGTAATAACTGAGAGGGGGGGTGAATCAGTGGTCTCAAAAATTTATCCTTCCAACTTAACCACCAATCAATAAACCTCAGATTATTATATCCCTACATGATGCATGCCATGAAATACTAATAATGATTAACTACCTATCAATTTTCTTTGTCAATCCTTATTCTTTCTTGCTTACCAATAAGTAGTATAACTATTTACCAAAACTCAGTAAATAAGCAGAGTATACCGATCAATCCAGAGTTAGTTATGTAAGATACAAAATAGTAAAGAAATGAATCATACACACATAACACATGAATTTTAATATGGAAACCCTATTAAGGGAAAAACCACTGGGACCGGTACCCCAAATTTTCACTCTTCTAAAGTGAGCCCTGTTAGGATCCAACCTTGTTAAAGGTTACAAACACACTGTTAAGTGTGACCTTGTTAGAGGATTTTATACATAGAGGTTGTCACTTAGTATCGAGCATCTATTGCTACCATCCTTGAATCAACATCCTTCTTAGACTGTCAATAGGTATCAGGCAAGTCCAATGCTACTTTCATGAATCAACCTTTTTGGCACTCCTTGAGATGTACCTCAATATATAGAAGACTGTTAAGTCCTGATCGGTTAAGAGACTTGATTCTTCAATGGTTAAACTGAAACACTATGACCTGTTCATATTGGAACTTTGAATTGTAGATTTTCAGATCTATTTAAGTACATTACCTCTTTGACCAATGTATCAATTCAATCCTTGTGCTCCACACTTTCTTCTCTGTGGTGCTGTGCTCACTGTTCGTCGGTGTCTATAGAATTCCTTAGCTCTTCCTTCAACTTGTTCGATCAACACTGCATGAAGTTGTTCTTCATTAGTTTCTCTTTACCATCCTCTTTCTATTCACTCCCTTAATCCAATTCGTAAATGAATTAAGCTTGTCTCTTATATAGACATGATATTCATTGTTTCTTGATTCTTGGCGTGATAAACAATCCAGTCAATTAGATTTAAAGCATAACTCCTAATTTGTCTCGTAGATATCTTCTTGCCAAATGTATAAATCATCTTTAAATCAATCACTTATCTCTGTTCGAATAAAAAAAAGTAGACAACAAGATAAGTCTATTTTTATCTCTGCCAGCTAGATATTTTGTCATTTTCTGAACTCTCTGTTTCATCGGTCACCACTACAGTTAGTCATCGGTGACAACTGACAATTCTGTCGGTGAGACTCTAGTTAGCTTCGTGATCTCTATTCGTCGGGGGAATTTTAATCATCGGGCATCACTATGGTTTAACTTCATCAGGAAACACTATGCTTCTGATCATCGGGTATCACTGTGACTGTTCTTCTTTTCTCTGTCCGTCGGTGTGCACTCCATCGGTGTTGTTTGTCACTTAGTGAATACTTGACTTTTATGCATTGCTAAAAGCATAACCTTTGTTCCTTTGATTCTCTAAATTCTTTGGCATTATGTACATGACCGTACAGATGATATCAAGTTGACATCAATGACAATACAATACATTAACTGATTTAATGCCTTGCATTATCTTCAACTTAACATTGTCAATCATTCAATCAGTTACATGTCATCATTGTTTTGGGTGATTAGGGTTTTGTAATTTCAAGTTGAGGTTGTGATAAGAGATCAGAGAGAAGAGAGAATTTATAGGGTACATAGAACTGATAGGATATGACAAGCAACCAATGCTACATCTAGATCACTTATCTTGTTGTTTCCTAATAGTTACAACAAGCAAAATCCCTTAATCGGGTGAACTCTAACACGTTCTTTTTGTAAATCCTTTAACATGGTGACTTCTTTATTGAGGTTTCAAATCCTCCAGTGAGGTAGATCATAATTGATCTTACTACTCCTAACAATGTAATAGTCACTCCTAATAGGGTGAACCCTTAGAAAGGGTCTTTTTAGCTCCTAATAGGGCAAACTCATATACTGTAGTTTTGGGCTTGCGTGTGTCATCCGCACTGTGGCTTTTTCCCCTCTTACAAGGGTTTCCATGTGAAAATATATGTGTTATGTGTGTGGAAATTTTGGATGCATGTTATTAATTTCTTTCATGCATTTACATTAGTTACTTGTTTTATAGTTTGGAAAGTATTTCTGCAGCTAGTTAGATCAGTAGTTGAATTAGTTCAATATATGTTTATACTGATTCACCTCCGTCTTAGTACCTATTATATCAAACAATTGGTATAAAATATTAGGTCCTTTTGATGATAAGTCTAACAACTTGGGTAAAGATCCACTATCATGGGAGAGTATAAGTATGAGATACAACTTGATAATGCAAACAAGATGATCAAGGAGCTAAAGGAAAAGATGAGACACTCTCTTGCAAAGAGGAGAGAACTTGTTGATCAACTGAGTAAAAGTCAAGAATGTATAGAACATCTATCTAAAGGAAGTACATTTGAAGAATCTAAAGAAGTAGTAGAAGATATTTTGGAAAATACGAATAATATTAAAGAATATATGATGAATTTGAAAAGAGAACTTGCAAGTCAGTCTGTCAGGAAGTGTGAAGATTTGGAAGGAAAAAGGAATGCAAAAGCTGCCAAGAAAGTTGTTGATGATGCCCTAAAATTAAAAGGTGTAGAGATTGTCAAACTAAGACACAAATTTACCCTATATCAAAATAAAAATGTAGGACACTGCTACAAAGAATCTTCAAGTATTAGCTAAGAATGAAAGACTTAGGGAGATGACCCAGTCATCGAGGAAAGAACTGGAAACTGAAAGAGAAGAAAATGAAAAAGTGAAGAAATACAATGAAATCTCACAAAATATTCATGAACAACTAAAGAGTCAAAGAAGACACAGAGATACAACTAGTCTAGGTTATTCTAGAGAAGGAACATTCAAAGTTGGAGAGTCCTCTAATGCTAAACCTAAGGAGGAATAGAAAGATCAAAAGGTAGATCCTATCAAATCAAGTAAGAAACCTAACAAACCCAGTTTCTATAACTATGGAAATCTTGGTCCTACTACAAATATGTGTTGGAGCATATCGGTAAATAGAACTTACACTTTTAATGGTTATTGTTACAATTATCACAAGTATGGTCATGTTGCATATGAGTGTAGATCTAGATCTAACAATAGATCTAGCAATAGATCCAGTGGTGGTAACTTTGATGGATACTATTTTTCATGCAACAAATATGGACACAAAGCTGAAAACTGCAGGTCAAGAGATTATGCAGCTAGGTCACCTGTTACATTGGTGAATACTGGTAGAAGGGAAATACAATTCAACAATACATGTTCTATATGTGGTAACTATGGATGCCTAGCAACAAATTATAGAATGAGAACTATGAGAGGTAATACTGGTCCTCAGAAGTTTACAAACATGGCATGTTTTTTCTATCATAAGATAGGTCATCTGGCTAGAGATTATCAGTTTAAGAACCAACCTATACATCAGTTAGAAATTTTTTAGGTTGTTAATGTTGACGAAGTTAGAAGTGATATGAAAAAAACATGGGTAAAGAAAGGTGAACTAAATTCCTCCGAGTTGACTGAGAACTCCACAAGTTCAAGAAATGTGGAGGTTCCATCAGTAAACTAAGCATATTATTTTCTTAGGGGGAGCACTTAAAGACAAATCCATTACCAATCCCCTAGACTCAAGAGCGGTAAAGATCTATATGCACATTATGGTGTAAGTTTCTATGTTTTTTTTTTGAAGATTGTGTGTAGAATACATTGAGATTTGAAGGTCAAATTTCTATTTCATAGCAGCTATTACTGATTGGTTGAGCACCAACCGGTGGATAAGTGTCAACCAGTGATATGACCCTATTCCTAACATTGATATGTGCAACATCTATTTCTCTAACAATAAATAGATGGAAAAGTAACTTCATTTCACACTTTTTACTTTGAGTTGAGAATTTGAGAGTTATCTTAAGATAGTGTGTGCAAAAGGCTACTTTTGTTATTAAGATCTATAGTTGATTTCATATCAAGTTTTTGTGGAACTCTAACCTGTGTATTACAAGATATTATTTAAGTCTGTGGTTAGATTTGTGTGCTGTTGTAGTTGGTTGTGATGGCACCAAATGCTGATACACCTATTCTAGTGAACATTTCTGAGGAACCTCGACCCGTATTCAAACTGCATTTGAGAAAATTCATTGAGATTGATATGTTCGGTGCCCTAGCCACTATCCCTTGTAGTGTGATGTTGATCAAAGATGTTCGGTCTTTTATCCATTATAAAATCAAAGAATTGGGAGCTAAAGAAATTAAGAAAGAGTACAAGGGTATGTGCATCAATGGAATGTTGAAAGTCGAGCACAAACATCTAAAGGAAAAGGGTTTGACTTATGTTGTAGACATTCCTACCAAATTCCATCCCAATTGGATTCACTATGTGATAAGTAGAGTGCATTATCATTTCATATGGCTAGATAGACCACAAAAGATTTCAAAGACATTGATTCACATGGTTACAAGATTTCAAACACAAGGTTTGGAATTTACAATAAGAATGGTGGCTACTCATTTTGTCACTAAACTAATCAAATAAAAAATGGATGAGAGAGAAATGAAAATAGATCATATTTTAGACAATGAAGTTTTTTTCACATCCATGGGGATAGGTTACAGAGTTTACCAGTCTAGTCAAGTCAACAGTGTACCTGGCGATGTTATTCACGTTATCTAGCAGATTGTGAAGGATGATTAAACATATGATCTTTGTGAGATGATGAGAAGCCAATTCCTGTCAAACATGGAAAGGATAAAGAGAGACAAGAGACAATCATTTAAGTATGGATCTCTATTGGTATGTATGTCTTTATATGTTCAAAAATTCTTCTTCGGTAAAGGAAATGTTATATGGTCACAGGTCAAACCAATAGTTATGGAAATAAGTAAATTCATAAAGGAACTAGGGAATAACTCCAATAGTGTCATGTGGGGTTATTTCAAGGATTTCTAATCTACAATGCACAAACAAGAAATGATTCCATCTAGCATTGTAGAGAAGTACAAGAATGATATTTGTTTTCTAGTTGACACTGATTCATGTATTGTGCAAGATGTGGAATCTAGGACATGTTGGATTCCTCATACGGGTTATAAATTTGAAAGTGATTTAGTAACTTTGCATGTTGATGAGTTTTTATCACAACCATTAGAAAAACAAGAACGAAGATTTGTAAATCATGACGAAGTAGTTTCTAAAACTCAGAAGGAATTGAAGAAATTGGTAATTAAAAGGAAATCAAGGAGAATGGTATCTAACCTAGAGAAGAATTTTTGAATTAGTGATGCAAGAAAATCTTGTACTACTGCAACCATAACTAAAGCTAGGAGAAAAAACAGAAAACTAGCTATAAACAAAGTTAAGTCTAAAAGAGAATCTTCAAGAAAGAAAGGTCAAAACATTTCTACTCCAAAGAAAACCTACAAGAGGAAGAGAAAATCTACTGACAAAAAGGATGATCAAATGGAAATTGATGAAGCAAGGAAAAAATCAGACAAGGATGCCTCTGAACTAAAAGAGAGCGATGAACCTGAGAAAGCACCTTCTATTCTTGATATTGAAAAATTTATTGTGGACAATGGTAGACTTGCTATTGTTAGAAAAAGATACAATTTGGGGAGCTATGAAGACAAGAAAAAGATAGAAGATGCAATTCTGTATCATTTTCTTAAATTTTGGGGAACACCTTTAGAAATCCATTTTTGCATCCCTAATGAGTTATATCAATTGATTGATTCTAGATAGAGTGTTGCATTACAATTGGATACAGATATTATGGAAAGAGCACTTATCCAAGTTCAACCTGACTTATGTGCTGAAGATGATAAGTTAATGATTACTACTCACAAGCATTAAATCAAAATGAAGAGCAAAGCAACTAGACTTCTAATTGATGTCACACAGAGTGTACATGATGAAACTATTGAGACATGGAGAGAGCTACTATAGATAAAGGTAGTCGCATACCAAGAAGAACAAGTTCATCCAAAATCAAATGAACTATTATAGGGAAATGACACATTTTCTACAGATCAGTTAACTGAAAATATTGTTCCTGATATTCTTAACTTGGTGAAGGATACTGAAACAAAAAAACATTAGTCTATCACAAACCGGTGGTGATGAGATTGAAATTGTAGACATAACAGGAAAAAAGGATTCATTCCTCACCATTTCATATGGAACATAAAGAGGAGATGATTTATTAAAAGGAAGACAAGAAAGATATTGAGAATAAACATGAGACTTAGACAAACATGGAAGAAGATCCTGAAACTACAAAGAAATTAAGTCTTGAAGTTATAAGTGAAAGTAAGAGACTTAAACTGATGAATAAAGAAGAAGAAGATGAAGAATAATTTTTTATCACACCGACCGATATATCCAAATTGAAACCTAAGGAATTGATGAGACTATCAAAATAATTAAGGATAGAGGCTGTAAGGAACAAGGTGAAATCAAAGAAGAAGAAGACACAAGTATTAAGGAAAGCTAGAGATATTTTATCTAAGCTAGTTCCCGAGGTCACATATGATGAAGATGATACACCTATTAATCAAATGTATACTATAGTTGAGGCAATTATTGATAAAAGTAAAGATTTGCAGTCAGGTGCAGTCAAGAATGCAGAGGATAACTTAGAAAAGAAGATGATAGGTATGCTGATGGAGAAGATTACCATAGATAGAATCAAAATGTCAAATTTAATAAAGGAAGTGAAGACTAAATTGACTGAGGTAGGTCAATTGGTTGTCAAAGTATCAAGGTATTATGATTTGTTCAAGATTTGGAACAAAGAAGAGTAGAAGCACATGAGGAGTTGGAGAACTTAAGCGATAAGATTGATCCATTGTCAAGTTAATTTACTACTTACAGTAGTAAGGTCAAGCACATTTTAAATAAGGTTAATAATATTCAAAATAAACAATAGAAGAGAATGATAACTCTACTAAAACTACAATCAATCTTATCCCCTACAGGAGAGGTGATGCAAAAAAATGTGAAGAAGGAAGAAGCCATACTTTCCTTACCTGAAATGAACACTTTAGATAGCATGGAGGATCTTTCTTTGAGTTTGATTGAGAAAATCATTGCAATGGTTACTTGCAGAAGGTATGGGAAACATCCTTGACTTCAAAAAATATTAACTTTAAGGTAATCTTTGACATGATGTAATCCTTGTATACACATATTCTAGTTTTTGGTATACAAATGTTTAAGTACATGTATGGGGGAGTATATACATGTATGCAACATATGTGTATATAGAGTCATAAGTTGATATTATGAGTGTAAGAAGTTAGCATATGTTTGAGTTAGCACATGTTTTCCATCAATGCCAAAGGGGGAAATTGTTAGTATTGTATTGGTAGATTGATGGATATTGTGGTGCGGTGATAAGGAGTCTTTTATTTGGCTGTCATTGATGTCAACTAAGTTAGAACAATGCAACTAAGTGAGTACAAGTTATAATATACGACAGGTAAAGTGAAGGTACAATCGGTAAGGAGGTAACAATGAAAATTGGTTAAGTCTTGAATATCGATAGACTATGCAGACATCAGTTTGGTAGAAATCATGGTGCAAATGGAATTATGAGGAGCAGTCACATATTTAGCTTCAACTAGGTTATATTGCAATATGGTTCCAACGACAACACATTTGGTTGAGCGGTGATATATTTTGAGTGTCACAAACACTAATACAGGTATAACTCTTATATTCTTGATCAAATGGTCAGTGGATCTGTTGGTGCTCAAATCAACAGATTGGATTTCCTACAGACTTACCAATCCAATGCTTGGAAACCCAAGTGATTTGGTCAACTAACAAGCCACAACCAAGGCAAGGTTGGAACTTCTACAATTATGGCTCTGCAAAACCAAGGCTGGTAGGCCTATACCTTGACTTATCCTTCAAGTTAGAAGGATTTTTATAGCAGATAAGTAACATTTCAACCTCATCTCTCAAGTATGGCATGGCACTTGAAACAAATCTAACTCAAAGCCATATATCATGAACTATAAATTGAAATACTTTAAGTAATTAAAAGAATGTTTAGTAAATGTGTATGTAATTTGAAATGAATAGATAGATAAAATATCACAAAACTATAAACAATGAACTAAATAACTATAATCCAAATAAGAAAGAAATAATAGTGCCTTAATCAACCATGGGCAATAGAGTCACTATCATTCCAAACTTATGTTCAACCTCAGAGACAGTTTTACAAGAAAACATATCACTTCAAAGGTGTTATGGAATGTACATGCAACGTAAAACAAATTCAGAGATATTTCAAAAGGGTAATACTTCTTAGATGACAACCTAATTGACTGAGGCCTCAATCAACAAAATTTAACCATGCAAAATGAGAAAACCAATTGAAAATATAGACTTTGAATAAAATCAAGAAGCATGCACATCAAACTATCACTTTGAAGAAGTTCTATTGGTTTATCTGAGGGACTAATTGTAAAATGATTAATGAAACAATTGCATATATGAAGAAAAAAGACTTATCTTTATTGATTTTAAAAAATAGTACATCCAAGTCCATGTTATAGTCGTTGATCCAAAACTATCCAAATATGTGAAATTATATTATATTGTATTGTCTTTACATTTTACATTATGTGTGTGTGTGTGTGTGTGTGTGTGTGTGTTTGAGTGGATTTCACACCTCTTTAAGGTGAAAAGACACAACCCTTATTAAAAATTATTTTGAAAAAACAAATAACTACCTAACTTTCGGATTTGGCTTTGGTCAAAAATCCAAAATGCCTTGTGAAAAGCTAATATTTTTGCTAGAGATAGGAAATTTGATTTCCCAAACTGGGTTGTTTTTATATTTGTAAAATTTGACAATCTTCAACCTCTGTCAACATCATCTTTATAGAAGGTCAAAATTTCAACATTTCTTGAAGGCTTCGATTAGTTAGTTCTATTTATTTATGTCATAAAGCTTCCTTCCTTTGATTTTTTTAGTATGGAGAAACTTGATTCTTGATAATGGATTGGGACTTCTAAATTCTCAAAATTTAGGGTACCACCAGTGTCTCTTTCTGGGGACGTATGCTTCCTGTGAGCATAGAGAGATTCTAGCTATCTATGGAGAAGCAGACCAAGTATCCACACTTAATCTCATGCAAAGTGAAATCAGGTGGCCCCAGGCCCCAAAAAAATGAACATTGTTTTCTTTCCTCTATCAAAGATTTGATTATGAGCCTTTAGCAACAAGATCATTTTAAATATATCATTATTGGTTAGATTACTATTTTGATGCACCTGTTCATAACATCCTTCATGGTCAAATCCTGCCTGTGTCATTCAAACTAGGAATAGACTATTGTAACTTCCTTTATGTCTGATTCAAAGATTACCAATTCTACAAGTATTAGTCCAGTATATCCTCTGCTCATCTGAGATTTTATCATTCCTCACTGCGTCTAATGAATATTCAAAATCACCTTTTGTATCATATAGAGAGTGAAAAAGACTACAGACTTCATCATATTGACCAAGAATCTGGATGCCATAAATATATTTTTTTCCCTTCATTTTGCAGCATATTTTTCTGATTTTGCAAAAAAATGGCTGAATCATTCTTATAATAAATTCCTTGTAGAGTATTTATATCCTCTAGCATAGTATCCAAATCATGCTCAATCAAAAACTTATCACCATCTGTTTTAAGAAAAATTTCTTCATCAATTATCTCTGTTAAAAATTCTTCATGCTCATATATTGTATCCAATTCACCTTCATAGTCTGGAGAGATTTCATTTATTTCACAGAATGGATTAACACATGGTCCATATCCAGAAAATTCTTCATATTTTTCAAAATCATTCATAAACATATTTCCTTCATCAAATGTTTCACTTTTTTGATATTTTATTGTATCAAATATAACCTGATCATGCCCATCCTGATGATTATAGGAAAAATTTAAACCATTCTTTTGAACATACTTATGATATTCAACATCCAAAAAATCTTAAATTTGTTTTGTATTGAGGAGATTTTCTTCCTCACCATCATGGCCATTGATACCTGTCTCCATACAAATATTACCATGTACATATTCTTCTTCAACCTGATTTGAATTTTCTTCCTCTATGTCATTATTCTTTTCTTTTCTCAATTCCTCACATACTTTCTCAAGAAAAATTATAAGTTGAGAATCATCATATATTCCTAAATCATGAAGTTTATCCATTAATTCCCTTCCGAAAGGCCTAATATCTGAAGGTATTTTATGATAAATCCTTATCATTCTCATGAACAAATGTATTGTAGATTCTCCTTCATATCTTTCCAAATTGAAGAATGTATCCAAAGGGGACATGTATAATTCTTCTTCCACAATGTAATTTGGATCTTCTTCCATGCTGCAACTTTGGTCTTCATATCGTTCATAGCACATGTTGTCTTCTTCACCACTGGCATCATGAAATGTATAAAGAAACCATTTCTCAAATTGTCTCCATGATGAGATACATTGTGTGGGTAGTGATTCATATACTTGTCTGGAAATATCTTTTACCGTGCTGACAAATAGCCTCATCACCTGATCCTCCTTAGAAACCTCATAATCTTCTATGAATGTATAAAATGCATCCAAGTGTTGTAGTGTCAATTCCTCCCATTCTCCATGGGACTTTGGTAGAAGTTGTGAAATTTTAGGGGATAACTTATTTGGGATGCATTGAAATCTCCTAAGATCCAATGGCATGATACCATCTAGAATAAAAGGATTTCTTTGAAATGTTGGATACATTTGAAAAAATAATCCACCATCTCCTTCTGAGTCTTCTCCCTTAGTAGAGTCATTGACTAAAATGCTTTGTTTAATAGAGTCACCACCTTCTTATCAGAAGGAAAATAATTACTGTCTTCTAAGTTCTATTCTCCCAGTAGAGTCTTAAATATATCACCAGTGCTCCTAGGTAAAATACAAAAATGTTCTTTTGAACAACTCCCCAGCAGAGTCGCCACTCTGTTGGTGCTCAAATAAACATAATGGATTTCCTATGGAATTTCCAATCCAATGCTTGGAAACCCAAGTGATTTGGTCAACTAACAAGTCACAACCAAGGCAAGGTTGGAACTTCTACAATTCTGGCTCTGCAATACCAAGGTTGGTAGGCCTATACCTTGACTTATCCTTCAAGTTATAGGGCTTTTTATAGCAAATAAGTAACACTTCAACCTTCTCTCTCAAGTATGGCAAGGAACTTGAAAGAAATCTAAATCAAAGCAATATATCATGAACTATAAATTGAAATACTTTAAGTAATTAAAATAATGTTTAGTAAATGTGTATGTAATTTGAAATGAATAGATAGATAAGATATCACAAAACTATAAACAATAAACTAAATAACTATAATCCAAATAAGCAAGAAAGACTAGTGCCTTAATCAACCATGGGCAATAGAGGACACTATCATTCCAATCTTATGTTCAACCTTAGAGACAATTTTACAAGAAAACTTATCATTTCAAAGGTGTTATGGAATGTACATGCAACGTAAAAAAAATTTAGAGATATTTCAAAAGGGTAATACTTCTCAGATGGAAACCCAATTGACTGAGGCCTCAATCAATAGAATTTAACCATGCAAAATGAGAAAACCAATTGAAAATATAGACTATGAATAAAATCAAGAAGCATGCACATCAAACTATCTCTTTGAAGAAGTTCTATTGGTTTATCCAAGGGACTAATTGTAAAATGATTAATGAAACAATTGCATATATGAAGAAAAAAAGACTTATCTTTATTGATTTAAAAAAAATAGTACATCCAAGTCCACGTTATAGTTGTTGATCCAAAACTATCCAAATATGTGAAGTTATACTATATTGTATTGTATTTACATTTTACATTATGTATATATGTGTTTGAGTGGATTTCACACCTCTTTAAGGTGAAAAGACACAACCCTTATAACAAATTATTTTGAAAAAAACAAATAACTAACTAAAAAATAAATACCTAACTTTTGGATTTGGCTTTGCTCTAAATTCCAAAATGCCTTGTGAAAAGCTAATATTTTTGCTGGAGATAGGAAATTTGATTTCCCGAACTGGGTTGTTTTTAGATTTTTAAAATTTGACAATCTTCAACCTCTGTCGGCATCATCTTTGTAGAAGGTTGAAATTCCAGCATTTTCTGAAGGCTTGGATTAGTTAGTTCTATTATTTGTGTCATAAAGCTTCCTTCCTTTGATTTTTTAAGTATGGAGAAAATTGCTTCTTGATAATGGATTGGGACTTGTAAATTCTCAAAATTTAGGGTACCACCAGGATCATAGATCAGTGAGTGGTAAAGTATGTACGATCATTTCTAAGAATATGATGACATGGAATTAAGGTTATACATCCAATGTATTGGTATTTACAAGATTGATGCAAGCATTTAAAACAAATTTAAGGGATTGCAATGGAGGATTCAAAACATTTTAACTACCTTGGAGATATAAACTTATAGATCTTATCTTGACCTAACACGGTCATGGTAAATCATTTATTTCATTGAGATTATCAATTTGATACATGATGGTGTCGCAGGAAAATAATTTGAAGATCATTTTCAGGTCAGTGCAAGTTGTTTATATATAGGAACTTCTCATATTGAAAAGAAGAGTTGTTAAGAGTTGTTGCAATTTTTGAAGAGTTGTTTTGGGTGATTAGGGTTTTCTAATTTCAAGTTGAGGTTGCGATCAGAGATCAGAGAGTAGAGATAAGTTAGAGGGTACAAAGAACTTATAGGATCTATCAAGCAATCAGTGCTACATCCATATCACTTATCTTGTTGTTTCCTAATAGTTTTACCAAGAAAAATCCCTTAATTGGGTGAACTCTAACAAGTTATTTTTGTAAATCCTTTAACATGGTGACTTCTTGATGCAGAGGGTTTAGAGTTCTAGTGATTCCTTTTCCCAAATTGCTTATAAGCTCTCCTAACCATCTAATGGTTACTCCTCCTTAGTGTTCTTCAGCAATATGGATCTCCTAAACCCTCCTTTCCAACTTTCCTCCTAGGTATAGTTGGCTTGTTCAAGATACAAAGTTCATTCAAAGCCAACTACTCCAACTAGTTCACCATTCCTCCTTATTCCTCATTAGATCTTCCTGTAGAACCCCAAACCCTTACTTAGGATCTTCCCCATACACCACATAGAGTCTTTCCTATGTTCTTGGTTCATTAAAATTCCTTTGGAAACATTTCCAACACTTTTGGACACTCCAACAATCCAATTGTTGCCAAATACACTAGGAGGCCTAATTGGGCTTATTCCTAGTAGGTCTATTTTCACTGTTTTGGGATCAATGCTCCCATTTTCTCTAAAAAACCTCATAGAAGACTTTGAAAATCTTAAATCTATCCACTAGCCCTTCAATAATACAAAACCATAGTTTCTCAATTCACCCACAACCCTATTTACTACCAGGCCTAGTTTTCAGCCTTGTTTCTAGGCTTCTGGACCAGTCAGTACAAATAGTCTTAAAATTGTTCTTTAATATTTTGTCCACCATATAAAACCATTTTATCCTTCAAGGTGACACATTAGGGCTTCAAAAAATTCCACTAAGTCATCCATCCAAGATCATGGGTGGTCGATTACAATCCAATATGTTATGCCCTGCATACCCGTCCCTACATTTTGTAGGAAAAATGTTGGGTCCCCCTTTTTTCAATTTTTATCTTCCTTTATTTTCTTTTGCTTTCTTTGTTTCCCCTCCGGGATTTGCTTCTATGAGGTTTTTCTTTATTTTTTTTTTCTTCCTCATGTCTTCGGGACCCGGTCCTGGAGTTTGTTTGTTCTTTCCAGAGTCGGATTCCAGACTCTGGGATTCTCTGCCATCATATCTTCTTTCGTGAGAAGGTATGATTACATGGAATCCCCGGGCCCGAAGTCTGGAGGTTTCCAGAGTTGTTAGAAAAGAACAAACTATTTTTACACTAGGGGTATAAATGGAATTTACCTTTCATTTTCACAGTTACCGCGATTAAAACACTTAGAGCATTCAGAGATATAATGAAGTGATTAAGGTGATTAAACAGTGACATTGCTCCCTGTGCTTAGTGTCTAATCAAATGTTAATTTGTAGTGTTGGTTGGTGATCGTTTGAAGGTGGACCTATTACAGAGCATTTCCTGTGTTTGTCTTCCCTACATCCTTTGCATTTTCAGGTTGGTTGTCATTTTCTTTCTCTAGTTTTCTATCCTTCAAGTTTTCTGTCTTTCTTTTCATTTCTGTGGTGCTTTGTTTGTTTGTTTTTTCTTTCGTTTTGTTTTTGTTTTTGTTTTTGTTTCTGTGTTTGTTCCTAGTATTCCTCCTATTGGTGGGATGGCACTGCCAAAAGGTTGTCTGCCTTCTATGTAGTTGTAGTTTAGTGTATATATTGTACATTGTCATAGTCTAGCTTTCAGGCCTTTGTAAGTTTTGTACATTATGTAAATGCTCTGTAAATGCTGTATATATGCCTTGGCTCTCTATATTTTAGTGTGTATACCCCTTATATATCCTTCTATTCTTGAGAAGCTCATCATGCTCCATCATACTTTGAATCACTCTGTCTAGATCATCAAGAGGGGGTCGCCACGGCTCAAACTCGACACCTCATTGGTTCGAGCCATGACAACTTTCTCTCTCCTATGTTGTGTCACCTTAATGGTAGGATTAATTTCCCATGAGTGGGAATTCAAACCCCATCCCATCTAGCATTCAATTCCCCTCATGTCTGCCCATTTTCACCATTAATGTCATTTAAGCCACACGTCATGTGGCCACGTGACAACCCACGTCAGCCGAGTATAGTTTCCTATTGGTCACATCAAAACAACAATGACTAGTTCTTCTGGACTCTGGGTGTCGAGGTCCCTGGGTCCTCATTCCATCTTTTTCATTCAGTTCAAATCCCCTGGAGCCCCCAGGTGTGTATCAGAATATGGCTCATGTTTATCTTGAATATTCTACGATTTCAATGTATGCTAACACTTTTTGGACAGGCATGACACAGTGACGATTTCCCCAGAATTTGCATAAATTGTTATTATTATACCAAGTATTGACATTTCTCCAGTCTTGTAGGTTGTTGATTGTGTGATCAAAATGTCTGAGGTGATCACTCCTCTTGATACCCAGGAGCTACCTACTACCTCTACTCGGGTAGCCACAAAAACCAAGGTTGAAAGGATGTTAGGAAAGCTTCCATTGACCTCCAAATACACAAAGGAGAGCATTCTCATGGGATCCAATGTGGATTCCAAAGTCCAAGAAATAACAAACATAGAGCCTAGACTTTGGGATGAAATGCAAGGCTTAATCCAAGCCATCTACAGGTTGAAGGTTGACGGAGACGGTATGGATACTCATTTGGCCACCTCTAATATTATAAAGGCTACAAAATTTCCTTACTCGGTGCAATCACTGGAATTGATACGTCAATTGGAAACACTATACAATGCACCTACTCAGACAATTTTGCTTGCCGATCCCCAATTGTTACAATTTCTAGCAACAATTTTCACTCTGGATGCAACAACCTTTGCCTCAGGGCTAGGGATTCCACAGTTCAAGGGGTGCATCATCATCAAATAGGCCAAGTCATTAAAGGAGTTTGAGGAAGCTGCCCTTGTCTCTCAGAAATATCTCAATAGCCAGTGGCTGAAGTCCCCAAAGAGGGACTATAAAAGGATGAAGTTGGAAATTTCCTGTGGAAATTTGAAGGAGCCTATTCAGGCGAGCATTATATTTTTATGCAGGATCTTCAGATTGCCCCATGCCTAGGATTTCTCAGCATAGATGTATTACTTCCTTTACTACATCACCACTCGCAATCAGACTTTCAATTGGGCAGCTATCATAGCCAATTATGTCGACACATAGCTAAAGGGCGTCTTCTAGAGTTCCAAGTTCTATATGACATCTTACGTGCTATGGGCACTAGCCCAATAGAGACTGGATTTTATGTGTTTGGAAACTGTAGGTGAACTCGAGAATGGGCCTGGCTAGTTAACACCATGGGATCATTATCCCCAAGTCCAATGGGAACTCAGTTTCCTAAACTTCTACTGGGTAAATGATGCTTTCATTTACCAAAATATTCTAACACTTACCCGGGACTCCGGGTACCGATTATCGCAGGAGGCGATGAACCTGGTCAGTACTTACATCCACTATTTCATTCAGTTATAGCACCACACCTACATTCGGGTGACCGAATTCTCTGAGAAACCCTACCGTCTTCCCAGGTATTGCGGGGATAGAATCATTCTTTTGGAGTTCTATCGGAAGATCATGAATCTGCACGCCTTCTTCACATTGAAGAAGGTCATTAACGTCCCATTCCCAGTTTTGTGCAGGAATTATATGTGCAACCTTGCTGCAGCAAGGGAGGCAGATAGTGAATTGAAGAGCATGGGATTGGTGGAATTCCACCACACCAGGAAACACTATGATCCTCTAGGCAAGATTTCCTTGGCACTTCCCTGGGCATCCCTGCTGCACGAAGAAGATATTGAAGATTTTTGGGCAGACTATCAGGACAGTTTTGTTCTCTGGGACCGTCAACATTCATGGATGTCCAAGGGACTCATGAAGGCGCTTGACCTTCAAACTTTTCTAAAGGGTTTTTCAGATGACAGGCCGCTAGAAGACCCGTCATACAAAGGATAGGGATTAGACAAGTTGGATCTCCCTATGATGGATTGGGTCACCCCGGAAGACTTGACAATTGAGGGAGTATGCCACCCAATTTTGGAGGCCAATTACAAAAATTTTCCCCAGGTGTGTCCCAAAAGCACCCGAAAGGGATTGATTATCCGAAGGACCAATCCATCTTCCATTGCCGCTGCTGGACCTAACACAAGTAAGGGGAAAGAAAAAGATGGTACCCCAGCTAAGGTACCTCCCCAAGGCCCAACCCCCTTAATGGTACAACTACAACAAAAAATGGAGTCGACAAGGTTGGCTATCTAGCAGATAAGCACATAGATATCATTCGGTCTCCTCGTAACTCCTATGGCATCTGCTTGCCCAACAGGATCCCCGTCATTGGCTACAATGATGAGCAGATAGACTTTCATCGAGGTAGAATCTACCAGTATTTTGCAGACGGGGGTCCTATTGTTGAGAAAGAAGAAGAAAAGGGTGACCCCCACTCAAAGCATAGCTGCAAGCCCTAGTATGCTAGATATGCCTCCATTTGATGTTAGTTCAAACTCCACTGAACTTGAGGAGATTCCTAATAGCCCTCTCCTACATGATGATTTTGATGATGTGTTTGGGGTGGATGAACTCATGAATTTGCATGAGGATATTTACCACGCGATTGAAGAGATTGCCGCTCAAGATAAAGGAGAGATCCCCACAGAAAAGGAAGTCTCGAAAGAAGAAGTTGCATTAGAGTAGGAGGTCTAGGATGAAACATAAAGGAGCTCGAGTGAGAGAGGACACCAGTCCAAGGGACCAAAGATACACCAAGGCAACCCATAGGTGAGCATCTGATGGTTGGGGAAACCAGACGTTTGGGATCAACCATACCCCCATTCATCATGCTCCAGACGCCTTTAGTTACTCTGGGTGATCAAGTGCCCTGGAGCACATTTGGTGAGGTGGTAACGGTGGTCACATTGTTAAACTTTGGTGAGAGACCTCACCCACCTCCTGAATATGTTCCAATGGAGGAAAGTGTTCCAGCAGATGAGGCCAATGAGGCTGACAAACAAAAGCAGTAGAATGACCGATAAGTCCCAGAAAATGTAAATGTTGGATTAGTTGATGCTAGGAGGGATGAGGAATTCCCTAAATATATAGGTGATAAGGATGTTAGAGAAGGAGAAGTTTCATATATCACAAAAGAGAATGCCAACATGGCGGAAAATACCGAGGCCTTCGGATAGCAAGAGCAAGAGCAAGAGCAAGAACAAGATAAAGAAAAGGAGCCTGATGACACTGTACATTCTAGGAATGCACTGCCAAATTTTGAAAGGAATCTTGATGCACAGGTCTTAAATACAAAGCTACCCCAGCTGCCCCAATGGTTGGTAGAATCAAGAAAAAGAAAGGCCCCGACGGTCGCATCAGGTGTTCCACTCTCCTTGGCCGAAATGATGGCCCAAAACATAGAGGCTCAGAAGCATAAGAAGGCACAGACATTTCATGCCATCTATCCTATTCCAACAGAAAACAAATTTGTAACTATCACAACAGCTCCTCCAGATGTAGATGCAGTGGCTGTAAGGCCCAAAGATTATAACATTACAAAAGTGGCATTGGGGAGAAGAGATAAGCAGGGTGAACTGAACATGCTGAGAGAGGCCACCAAAGTAGTGGAGGCCCGATACGTTAAACAGGGCCAGAAGTTAAAGGAGGAAAGGGAGACCAATGCCAATCTCCTCACATTTCTAGCAGAACTTACACAGCCTTTGGTCGGGATCCACCCGAAAACCTCTTCCTCCAGATTTTCGCTTGCACAGGGTGACGTGGATTCTCTCCAGGCCATGAAGAAGAAAGCGCAGGCTGTAGATGGGTGGGCCACCGAGTAGATAGCTTCCATAAGATAATTTCTAGCAGTGTCCCTCCCAGATCTTTACCAAGTCAAAATTCTCATCAGCCAAGCAAATGGATTTGCTCTTTTATGGGAGCAAGACTTAGAGAAATATGAAAAGCGAAAGGTTAGGTTGGAAGAAATTCACAACGTCAGAGAAGAAGCCGGCATGGAGGTGGGAATTTTAGGACAAGAATCATATGATTCCCTCCAAGTCCAGTACTCTAGACTTGTCCTCAAAATCAAGGTATGGAAGGAACTGGTTAAGGCCCTAAAAGAAAAGGTGACTGTGACTCAATATCCCTTGGGCCTATTTCAGGCATTTGTGGTCAGAGTATCGTAAGTCGATCCCTTCACCATCAGGACATGCACCTTGGAGGAATACATCCTCAAAAAATTTGATGAATGAATGGAGTCCCTGTATCCAGTCACTAGAGATTTTGACTAGGGCAAGTTATCAAGATTATCCAAGATGATGATCCGGGCACACGATGCTGTGAAGATGGTAGAAGAGTTCCGGAATGGGGCCGGAGAGGTTGAGGAAAATTTGGAGGCTATTCGCAGTCAATGGGACAATATTAAGAACATAGATGAAGAAGGTGTAAGCCAAGTGTTAGAAGCATTCAAAAATAGTAAGGAACAATAAGGTTCTCCAGAGTCTGGAGAATTCCATCAACCATGTATAAGTCGTATTCCTTATTCTTTGGGGGTGCAAGCTTTCGGATCCTAGTATTCTGGATCCAATATTCTTGCATTCTTTAAAGAGACCCGTGTCCTGGTTCCCAAAGCTGACTGGTCACTTTTGAAGTAGTTAATAAGGGTGTCAGAGAATGGATGACTCTATCAAGGCACGTCAGCTCGACAAGAAGGTTCTGACAGGTGGTCTTCCCAAGGCGCCACTCCAACATAACACCTGGCACATTGGAGATAGGGAGCCACTTTTCCATTGACGAGGCATGTAGCCTCAATTCCTAGGGGATTAGATTTCTTCTTTTATCCCTTCGGCTCTCTTCTCAAGGATGATTCTTCCACTCCTCCTTTCTTGTCTTATTCTTCTAACATGTCAGACCTTTTCCATCTCAAGGTCTTTGTAGCATGGTGCAGGTAGTACCAGCCATCGAAAATTGTATTATATTGTAAAGTAAGTTAGGGTAAGTTTAGGGAAAACTTGTGTATAAATAATAAGTCTGACCTCATTCCAAGGGTTGGCAAAATTGATGATTTTGCAGTCCATAGCTATAGCACTTTCAGTTTTTCAGTTCTTAGTTATAGAGCTCAATGCTCCTTAGTTTTTAGAAGCCCTCAGTAGTTAGATGCTCCCTTGGAGACATAATTAATGTACACACCAATGCTGGCTGGAAACATGTTAATGAAGACGGAAGGATTCTCTCAATGATGTTGTTAGCATTCTGATCTCTAGATTAACATTCTTTTTGTGCTGTATGTTCCTTATGTCCCTTGCTCTGATGTTTTAAGTAGATTAACGACCTTCTTTTTCCTCACTATTGGATAAGTATGAACTATTGGTTCAATGTTTATTCATTATTTAGTGTAGCATGTTAGAGCATGGTTGATGTTTTGAATGTTTGGCATAAACTATAAGTAGATGAAGTACTTCTAACCCTGGAATATCTTTTGAAGTTATTTAGTAACTAATGAATGCTTGCAAGAAACCTCACTTACCTAAATCCCTAGATTAGATGAGCCGAGATAACCAGCTATCCCCCCAAACAAAATAGTCACACTTTCAACTAAGCCCCCGCACTATCGAGACCCAACTCTCAGGTGCTTGAAGGCCCAGAGAATCTCATTTCTCCAGAAAAACTTTACATGTGAAGTTGGCCGGTACCTCGGTACCCGGTGACAACTTACCTCTGTTGGCAGACCCAGTCACAAAGTCCCGTCAATAGAAACTGGCACTAGAAGGAGGGCATGAGCTCGTCCCCTGCTGAGGATTTGGATTTTACACCATCGGAAGGTTCCCCAAGACATATTTTTAGGAAGTAGACCTTTAGTGGGATTGGATCATTTTCACCAACCCGATTCAAAAGAATCCTTAGATCAACCCCCAATCCCAGAAGGTTTGTTGAACTTGAGCCTCTCACTTGAAAGAAATGAACCCCAAAAGTCAAGCCAACTAACATTGTCTGGGGATCAACTACGTCTCAGAATACCCAAGTCTCCCAGGCAACCCCAGGGATTAACATTCAGCCTCAACAAAATCCAACACCGCCAATGGTTTCTTACTTTGGCAACACAAGGTCCCCGATGGGAACTTTTTTGGGTGCAACCAATGATCTAGCTGCGCACCCAGAAAATATTTGTCCCTAATATGAGAACTTAGGCTCACGAACTGTAGAAGAGCACTGCATGCATATAAATAAGCCATGAATCGACACTAAATTCAACATCAAGACGTTGTGACCCAAATGTTCCCTCTATCCCTGGGATAGAATGAGCTGAACTAGTACCTTAACCTACCTGCCAACTCCATCCATAGTTGGCAGGATATGGAAGATGCCTTTTTGGTAGTCTTTCGCATACATGTAGACTTAGCGTGGTCCCACAGCCAGTTTGTCTCCATTAGGAAGGAACCAAATGAGCCCCTTGCAGCATTCAACCACTGGTTCCAATGTGCCTTGAAGTGATGCACGGGTCCTTTCATCCCATCTATGGATGTAACCATCCAAACATACCTAAACATGATGGACCTCTTTGTTACCACTCTCCTATGGAGAACTACCGCCCCCACTGACCAAGATACTCTAGCGAAGGTTTACAACCTAGCCTTGGAGTTTTCCTACAGTCTTAACAAATCTCTGGGTGGGATTGGGCAGAGCATGCCTTTCAACATGATACCCGAAGGAACTTCTTACACCGGGGGATATTCCCCCAATCAGGCAATAGGTGCCCCTGCGATGGCCATGAATCCCCCACCACCGTCGATAGACCAACAAGCCTGGTACATATATCAAATGCAAATACAGGCAATACCAGGTCTAGAATTTGTTCCCTGGAACCAGCCGTAGCAAACACAACAACCAAAGACACAACCTTTTGGAGTGCCTTTCTTCTAGTCATCTGTAGCTGGAGGATTGCCACCCTCGACTCTGGTACCCGCTGCTGCCTTTCCCGGGAACCAACAACAACAACCATCACATTGTGACATGAACACTTAGCTATCTATCAAGGTTGAATCCCTCTAGTGACTATTGTCCTCACTAACTATGGACATGGGACAGCTGAAGGCGGGGTCTCTTGCACCGCACAACACCAATTCCCAAAGAGGGAATATTTTCTCCAGCCAATGAAATAAAAATTTAGGAGGAAGGAATTACAACAATGGGCCTCGACCCAACCAATAGCAATGGAACAACAATGCTAACCTTGGAGGACCTCATCCAAACCAAAATACTAATCAGGGTAGTGTTGGACCTCCCCATTTCATGCTAGTTGCAGAACTCTAGCCCCTGACCAATTGGTGTAGATTGCATGACACAGGCTCTCATTCCAAGGTAAATTGTGCCACGCTGGAGAAGGTCATCATGATCTCCTAGCTAGACAGGCAACAAACCGCTGAGCCTACTCCCCCAGAACCCCCCATTCAAGATCCCACTCACGATGCCTTCACCTGTGAGACCGTCTTCTTTGGAGCAGACAAAAGAGATGAAGAAGAACCCAAACTATAGGAGTTCTTTGATGAATCTATTATGGCCTTTGAGGCCATTGCCTTCACCAACCCATGGACTCCCTACAACACCCAGAGTTAGGTTGGTAAAGGACTAGTTTACATGCCCACACCTCCCAAAGATACCCCTCCCTAAGATAACACACTTGATTTCCCCTTACCACCGAAAGGGTCTAGCTCTAACCAAGCTAAGCACCCAGTCGAGGGAAGCCAACAACTCCCCGGAGGGAGATTTGAGATCACAAAGGCGTTAGAACAAACTACCACCTCCATGAATTTGATGGAGGTTTTGCTGAACTATCCCAAGAAAAGGAAGTCTCTTTTGAAGCTCTTGAGAAACTCAAAAACTATCATTCACCCACCCAAGACTGTCACGTTTGATGATGCCAGCGCCGCTATCTTTTCATGAAACACTGAGGATCGTCCCTTCCTACTTGGGCTGAACATACAAGAGAAGAATATACATAATTGGTTGGTAGATTCTGGAGGTTTGAGCAATATCATACCTTTATCCATATGCCAGAAGCTCAGATTCTTCCCTACCCCATCTAACGGTGCAGTAATCCAACTGGATAAAACTGCTATAAAAATGGTAGGTGAGATGAAGAATGTCCAGATTCAGCTCATCCAAGACCCCAGGATAGCAAGCATAATTGACATCCAAGTGGTGGACATCCCAGAGACTTATGGGATGTTAGTAAGTCACAATTGGTCTAAGTCCCTTAACGGGTATTTCTCTACTGAATTTTTCCACTTGTGGCTCCCTAGGAGGGAGAATCTAATCAGATTTGGGTAGAAAGTGAACCCAGGATGAAACAAGCCCTCACTGAAGCTGAGAGGGTAAATGAAGTCTTCTTCTCTGAGACTTCCCCCGGGGTGAACCAACCCCTAGAAATCTTGACATTTGATTTCACCCTGGGAAAGATCCCATGGTTTCCTTGAGAACCCAGGACCTGGATGAAAAAATAAGGGGTGAGGTTGACTCACAAGGTATCACAGCAACCCCTGCTATACTCTTGTCCGACACCTAGTGTCGGGTGCATTATCAGAAACATTCAAAACTAGACTGTGAGCAATGTATTTCTGCTGCTACCCAACACATCAACACCCTCCGAGGGAAAGAATGCAAAGATGATTCCCCAGAACCTAGTACTGTTGATAGCAGTGCCTCTTTGGCACTGCTTGTCTGGGAATCCCAACCAAAAAATTTTCTAGAGGTAAACCTCACCCACGTGCCATCAGAGTTGGAGGAAACTCCTCCCAGCCATCCCAAAATAATCCAAAGACCACTTCGTCTCCCCGGTCCCAGATAACAAACAATGACTTGTGGACCTTAAAGCTTGAGGGGTCCTGGTCTAAGCAAGGTTGTGGAGCTGGAGTGGAATTGATCAACCCATGGGGAAAATCCTTCCTAGCATCTTACAGGCTACAGTTCAACTGCATGAACAATGTTATAAAGTATGAGACCTTGATCCTTGGACTCCTTTTTGCACTAAGAAAGGGAATCACTTGCCTTCGGGCGTTGGGTGATTTAGAGTTGATTGTAAAGTAGGTCCGAAGCCAATACACTTGCCACAATAAAGGTTGGCTGCATACTGCAACTAGGCATAGAGCCTCATCGAGGATTTTGATGCCTTTGGCATTGAACTCATTCCCCGGAAAAGAAACTACATTCCAGATGCCCTTGCTATTTTTGCCAGCAAACTTGAGCCTATGGCTAGCTCCCGACTCTGGAAATTTTCCATTGAGATGATCCCCACTCTATCCATTCTAGACAATGTCACCCATTTTTATGTTTTTGAAGATGATCGGCATATCCTGGCCTTTATGGCCAATATTGGTGTTTTCAAGGACCAAATAGTGGAAGAAAGAGATCACGATGATACTGGACAGGGTGATGAAGATGACAGAATCATGGACCTATCAACCAACACCATCCCTAAGGGGATAGTCGCACTTGAACAAATCTTCAACTCAAACCCTTGGGGCCAGGAAAAGATATCATCCTCTTCTTAAGGAGGAAAATTTGAGAAAGTCAACATCGGTCAGGCCGGTGAAGAAAAATTGGTACACATCGGCACCTCCTACTCCCCTGGGGAGAAGGAGAAGATTCTCACGGTTCTCTGAGAATACATTGATGTAATTTCATGGGGGTATGAGGATCTAAAAACTTATGACACCTCTATCATGACTCATACTAGCCCACTTAAACTAGATGCTAATCCCTTTCGGCAAAAGCAGAGACCGGTCAACCCACTGATCGAGCATCTAATTCATCAGGAGGTTCAGAAACTATTGTTAGCCCGGATCATCTTTCCAGTCTGGCATACTATGTGGGTTGCCAACCTCGTCCCTATGAGGAAGAAAAGTAGCGAGATCTGCCTTTCCGTGGATTTTTGTAATTTAAACAAGGCCTCCAAGAAAGATAATCACCCTCTCCCGTTGTTGGATGAGGTGTTGCAAATCATGAATGGATCACAAATGATTTCTTTCCTGGATGGGTACTTTGGGTATAACCAAGTCATGGTTAAGTATGAAGATAGAGATAAAATGACGTTTACCACCAAGTGGGAAAAGTTTGCATACCGGAGAATGCCCTTTGGTCTGATCAACATAGGGGAAACATTTCAGAAGGCTATGGACATTACATTTGAAGGCCTGGTGAATTAGTGCATAATCATCTACATGGATGATTTGACCATCTTTTCCTGGGATAGGCATGATCATTCTTCCCACCTTGCTTAAATTTGTGAGAGATTTCTCCGATATGGAATATCCGTCAACCCTAAGAAATGTATATTTGGGGTCAATGAAGGGAATCATCTTGGGCATATTGTCTCCCAGAAGGGTATATCCATTGACCCTGAGAGAGTTGAAGTGCTATTGAATCTATAGATGCCCGACAGCAAGAAGGAAATGAGATCTTTCTTTGGGAAGATTGATTTTGTTCGGTAGTTCATCACCAGATTCAACGAGATTGTAAAGCCACTCAATGAAATGATGAAGAAAGATACAAAGATTGAGTGTAGTCCTAAGGCAAAGTGGATTAAACAAATGATCATGGAGGCACTAGCCTTGGCTAGTCTGGACTATTCCCTCCCTTTTCACATATACTCCTTTTCTTTGCCACATTCTGCTGTGGTAGTATTAACTTAGAACATCAAGGGGGAAGAACGACCAATAGATTTCATGAGCTCACCCTTTAAAAATGTCGAAGTCCAGTATTCACCTTTGGAAAAGTAGGCCTTTTCTCTTGTCCACACTGTGAAGAAATTTTGTCACTATATTCTCCGTAGCAAAGTGCATGCAATCATCCCGGACCAAGCTTTTAAGTCTCTGCTCATGTAGAGTGAACTAGGTGAAAGATGGGGAAAATGGATGGCCATCCTCCAAGAGTACGATTTGGAAATGCAACCCATGAAGATAGTTTTAGGCCAGGGACTATGTAGAGCGATGGTAGAAGAGACTCCCCACATCGAATGCCAGACATAAACAGTGGAGTCTATTATTCAAGACCCGTGGTATACCGACTTGGTATACTTATTACTGAACAATAGATGTCTAGAGGGGCTACCCCCAAAAAAATTTCACGCCTTGTGACTGAAAAGCACGCAATTCATGATAAAAAATAGAATGCTTTTCCATAGGAATTATGAAGGGGTATACCTCTAGTGCATAGATAGGGACCAGGCTGCAAAAATGATCAATGAATTTCATAGGTAGTTTGGAACCGGGCATGGCTCAGCTGACGCCATTGCCTTTTAGATCCTCTAGGTTGGGTACTATTAGCCTTGTATCTTCAAAGATGTCTACACTTACGTTAGGAGATGCCATACTTGCCAGACTGTCGTACATCGTGAGCGGAACCCAGCCATGCCTCTATAGCTGGTCTTCGAAGCTAGACCTTTTTCCCAATGGGCATTTGACTTTATCGGGGAGATCAACCCCAACTCATTTGCCAACCACTGGTACATTTTAAATTCTACTGATTATTGCACCCGGTGGTCTAAAGCAATCCCTTGCAAAAATAACATGACAGACGTAGTTATAAAGTTCTTGGAAGAAAACATCTTCACGAGATTTGGAATGCCCTTTGCTATAGTATGTGACAATGGTCCAGTGTTTTATTTAGAAAAATTACTCGAATGGACCTATGACAGAAAGATCACTCTGAAGTTTTCCAACAACTATTATCCCCAGGGGAATGGTGTTGCTGAATCAACCAATAAAAATTTACTTGAAGTGATCAAACATCTGTTAGAATAGAACCCCCGGGACTGGCATCAAAAGTTGAGATTCACCCTCTGGGTAGATTGTATCCACATTAAGATAGCCCTAGGGACATCCCCATTCCATCTGGTTTATGGCCAGAATCCAGTATTCCCCATTAACTTATAGATCCCAGTTTTATAGTTCATGCAGGAATTCAGTAACTAGGACAATATCGTGGAGGTTCAGCTCCTAAATTTGGTGTGGATGGAAGAACAAAGAGACGCAACCCTTGAACATTTCACACATTATCAAGCAATAGTAAAATGATGGTTTGACAAAAGAGCCCAATACAAGGCCTTTCAGATTTTGGACTTGGTCCTCTTGTGGGATAAGGCCCGGGAAAAGAAGGGAAATCACACTAAATTTCAGCGGCTCTGGCTTGGACCATATTTGATATCTGAGATTTGTGGGGATAACACTTATCACCTCAATACCATGACCGGAGAAGCTGTCCCATTGCCTATCAATGGACAGTTTATCAAGCACTATTTTGAGTAAGTTATGTGATAAGTTTGTCCAGACTTGTGTTCTATGTAAAGTTCTCGCTTGTAAATATCTTTCTCGGTGCTCTATTTAGGGTACCTTGTCCTTGTAAGTAGTCTGTCAGTCATCCTCTGGGACCGCTTTCTTTTCTATTTTTTTTCATTTTCTTTTGTTTTTTTTTGTTTTCCCTGGGTTCCCAGCATGTTGCCTCCTCTTTGTAGACAGGTATGCTTCGCATAACATCTAGTCTTTAGAACTATGCCCTATGTATTTCGGGTAATTTGGAATCTATTGGTAGCATGGTGGAATTGGTCCATGCTCCGGATTTATTTTGTAAGTATGGTAAAAGGTTATGGGTAATTTTTATCTGATTCACATCTCGACAGTCTAGAAATTAGTTAAATCAAAACCAAAAGAACAAGTAATCAGACACACTGAAGGTAGATCGGCTGCACTGGTTTATTGGGCCAAGTCTAAAAATCATTAAAAATATTCTGGGTCTAGAATTTTCTCTCCTATTGTGCAAACTAAAGTGGGTGGAAAGGTGAAAGAAGTACCCCCATTAAAATTAGCTAAGCTCAAGGTTAATGGTGAAAGAAGTACCGCCTTCCCACCCAGAAGAGAAAAAGAAAAGAATGAACTAAAGAATGGAGAATTTTGGTATCCAGGGAAAGTGTGCAAGATAGGATGACCTTGGTTTGATTCATTTAGTGCTTCCTCTTTGTTTCTCCTGGGGGTCATCGACTTGGTTTTCTTTCAAAGCACACAACTGACGAAAGACCGAAAGATTGAATTAGCGATGAGTTCATTTTTTTGGACACCTCGCGTTCTATGCAAGCAAAATGCTTTAGGTAAAGATTAATTCCAAATTTTCTAACCAAAGATTCCAAAGTTCTCGAATGCGCTAAGGCATTTGTCCCAAATAGTCACCATTTGTTATGCCCTGCATACCCGTCCCTACATTTTGTAGGAAAAATGTTAGGTCCCCCTTTTTTCACTTTTGCTCTTCCTTTGTTTTCTTTTGCTTTCTTTGTTTCCCCTCCGAGCTTTGCTTCCGCGAGATTTTTTATTCTTTTGTTTTGCTTCCTTGTGTCTCTGGGACCCGGTCCCAGAGTTTATTTGTTCTTTCCAAAGTTAGATTCTGGACTCCAAGATTCTCTGCCATCATATCTTCTTTTGCTAGAAGGTATGATTGCATGGAATCCCTGGGCCTAGAGTCAAGAGGTTTCCAGAGTTGTTAGAAAAGTGTAACCTATTTTTACCCTAGGAGTATAAATGGAAGTTACCTGTCATTTTCATAGTTACTGTGATTAAAACACTTAGAGAATTCATAGTGATATTGAAGTGATTAAGGTGATTAAATAGTGACGTTGCTCCTTGTGCTTAGAGGCTAATCAAATGTTGATTTGCGATGTTGGCTGGTGATCGTTCAAAGGTGGACCTATTGCAGAGAATTTCCTGTGTTTGTCTTCCCTACGTCCTTTGCATTTTCAGGTTGGTTGTCATTTTCTTTCTCTGGTTTTCTATCCTTCTGGTTTTCTATCTTTCTTCTTGTTTCTGTGGTGCTCACTTTGTTTGTTTTTGCTTTCATTTTTTTATTGTTTCTATTTTTGTGTTTGGTCCTGGTTTGCCTCCCGTTGGTGGGATGGCCCTGCCAAAAGGTTGTCTTCTTTCTATGTAGTTGTAGTTTAGTGTATATATTGTACATTGTTGTAGTCTAGCTTTTGGGCCTTTGTAAGTTTTGTATGTTATGTAAATGATGTATATATGCCTTGACTCTCTATATTTTAATGTGTATACCCCTTGTATATCCTTCCATTCTTGATGAGCTCATCATGCTCCATCACACTTTGAATCACTCTGTCTAGCTTGTCGAGACGGGGTCACCATGGCTCAAACCCAGCACCTCACTAGTTCGAGCCATGGAGGATTTCTCTCTCCTATGTCATGTCACCTTAGTGACATGATTAATTTTCCATAAGTGGGCATTCAAACCCCATCCCATATGGCATTCAATTCCCCTTGTTTCAGCCCACTTGTCACCATTAATGTAATTTACGCCGCCTGTCACGTGGCCACGTGACAACCCATGTCAGTCGAGTACGGTTTCCTACTGGTCACGTTGACATGACAATAGCTAGTTCTTCTGAACTCCAAGTGTCGAGGTCCCTGGGTCCTCATTCCATGTTTGTCATTTGGTTCAAATCCCTCGGAGCCCCTAGGTGTGTATCAGAATATGGCTCATGTTTATCTTGAATAGTCTGTGATTTCAATGTATGCTAACACTTTTTGGACAGGCACAACACGGTGATGATTTCCCCAGAATTCGCATAAATTTTTATTATTATACCAAGTATTCACGTTTCTTCAGTCTTCCAAGTTGTTGATTATGTGATCAAAATGTCTGAGGTGATCACTCCTCCTAATATCCCAGAGCTACCTACTACCTCCACTCGGGCGACCACAAAAACCAAGGCCAAAAAGATGTTAGCAAAGCTGCCATTGACCTCCAAATACTTGAAGGAGAGTGTTCTCATAGGATCCAAGGTGGATTCCAAAGTCCAAGAAATAATAGACACAGAGCCTGGACTTTGGGCTGAAATGCAAGGCTTAATCCAAGCTATCTACAGGTTGAAGGCTGGCAGAGATAGTATGTCTACTCATTTGGTTGCCTCCAAAATTATAAAGGCTACAAAATTTGCTTGTTCAGTGCAATCACCAAAATTGATACGTCAATTGATAGCAATGTACAATGCACCTACTCAGACAGGTCTTCTTTCTAATCCCTGACTGTTACAATATCTGGCAACAATTGTCACTCTGGATGCAACAACCTTTGCCTTAGGGCTGGGGATTCCATAGTTCAAGGGGTCCATCATCATAACCCGGGCCAATTCATTAAAGGAGTTTGAGGAAGCTTCCCTTGTCTCCCAAAAATATCTCAATAGCCAGTGGCTGAAGTCCCCAAAGAGGGACTATAAAAGGATGAAGTTGGAAATTCCCTGCAGAGATTTGAAGGAGCCCATTCAGGAAGGCATTATATTTTTATGTAGGATCTTCAGATTTCCCCATGCCTTGGATTTCTCAGCATAGATGTATTACTTCCTTTACTCCATCACCACTCGCAATCAAAATTTCAACTGGGCGGCTATCATAGCCAATCATGTGGACATGCAGCTAGAGGGCGTCATCCAAAGTTCCAAGTTCTATATGACATCTTACGTGCTATGGGCACTAGCCCAACAAAGACCAGATTTTCCAGGTTTGGGAATAGTAGGTGAACTTGGGAACAGGTCAGGCCAGTTAACACCATGGGATCATTATCCCCAAGTCCAATGGGAACTTAGTTTCCTAAACTTATGCCGAGTAAATGATGCTTTCATTTACCAAAATATTCTAACACTTACCTGGGACTCTAGGTATAGATTATCGCAGGAGGCGATGAACCTAGTCAGTACTTACATCCACTATTTCATTCAGTTCTAGCACCACACCTACATTTGGGTGACCAAATTGTCTGGGAAACCGTACCTTCTTCCCCGATATTGTGGGGATAGAATCATTCTTTTGGAGTTCTGCCACAGATCATGGACCTGCACACCTTCTTCACATTGAAGAAGGTCATTAACGTCCCATTCTTGATTTCATGCTAGAATTATACATGCACCCTCACCACAACAAGGGAGGCAGATAGTGAATTGAAGAGCCTGGGATTGGTGGAATTCCACCACACTAGGAAAAATTATGATCCTCGAGGCAAGATTGCCTTGGCACTTCCCCGGGCATCCCTGCCGCATGAAGAAGATATTAAAGATTTTTGGGCGGACTGTCAGGATAGTTTTGATCTCTGGGCCCATCAACATTCATGGATGTCCAAGGGACTCATGAAGGTGCTTGACCTTTGGACTTTTCTAAAGGGTTTTTCAGATGACAGGCTACTAGAAGACCCATCATACAAAGGATAGGGATTAGACAAGTTGGATCTCCCTATGGTGGATTGGGTCACCCTGGAAGACTTGACAATTGAGGGAGGATGCCACTCGATTTTGGAGGCCAGTCACAAGTATTTTTCCCGGGTGTGTCCCAAAAGCACCTGAAAATGGATCGATTATCTGAAGGACCGCTCCATCTTCCATTTTGGTCACTAGACCTAGAACAAGTAAGGGGAAAGAAAAAGATGGTACCCCGGCTAAGGTACCTCCCCAAGGCCCAACCCCCTTAATGGTACAACTACAACAAAAAATGGAGTCGACAAGGTTGGCTATCTAGCAGATAAGCACATAGATATCATTCGGTCTCCTTGTAACTCCTATGGCATCTGCTCACCCGGTGGGATCCCCGTCGTTGGCTATGATGATGAGCAGACAAACTTTCACTGAGGTGAAATCTAACAGTATTTTGGAGACCAAGGTCCCATTATTGAGAAAGAAGAAGAGGAGGGTGACCTCTAGTCCAAGCGCAGCTACAAGCCCTGGTACACTAGATATGCTTCCAGTTGATGTCAGTTCAGACTCCCCCAAACTTGAGGAGATTCCTGATAGCCCTCCCCACACGATGATTTTGATGATGTGTTTGGGGTGGATGAATTCATGAATTTGCACAAGGATATTGACCATGCGGTTGAAGAGATCACCACTTGAGATAAAGGAGAGATCCCCATAGAAAAGGAAGTCCCAGAAGAAGTTGCATCAGAGAAGGAGGTCCAAGATGAAACACAAAAGGAGCCTGAGCAGGAGAGGACACCGGTCCAAGGGATGGAAGATAAACCAAGGTGACCCACAAGTGACCAGCCGATGGTTGGGGAAACTAGACCTATAGGATCAACCGTACCCCCATTCATCATGCTCCAGATGCCTTTGGTTACTTTGGGTGATCAAGTGCCCCAGAGCACATTTGGTGAGGTGGTAACCATGACTGCATTGTTAAACTTTGGCCAGAGACCTCACCCACCTCCTGAAGATGTTCCTATAGAGGAAAATGTTCTAGTAGACGAGGCCAATGAGGTCAACAAACATCAGTATAAGAATGATCTGGAAGTCCCAAAAAATGTAAATGTCAGATCAGCTGATGCTGGGAGGGAGGAGGAAGTGCCTGAATATACAGGTGATAAGGATTCGAGAGAAGGAGAAGTTCCAGATATCACAAAAGAGAATGCCAACATGATAAAAAATACAGAGGCCTTCAGAGAGAAAGAGAAAGAGCAGGAATAGGATAAAGAAAAGGAGCTCGATGATACTGTACATTCTGGGGATGTGCCACCAAATTCTAAAAGGAATCTTGATGCACAAGTCTTAACTGTAAAACAGCCCCAGCTGCCCCAATGGTTGGTAGAATCGAGAAAAAGAAAGGCCTCGATGGTCACATCAGGTGTTCCACTCTCCTTGGCCAAGATGATGGCCCAAAACATAGAGGCTCAGAAGCCTAAGAAGGTACAGATAGTTCATGCCCTCCAGATTAGTCCAACAGGAAACCCAGTTGCGACTATCACAACACCTCCTCCAGATGCAGATACAACAGATGTAAGCCTGAAGATTATAACATTACAGAAGTGGCACTGGGGATAAGAGATAAGCAGGGTGAATTGGACCTACTGAGAGAGGCCACCAAAGTAGTGGAGGCCTGATACGTCAAACATGGCCAGAAGTTAAAGGAGGAAAGGGAGACCAATGCCAATCTCCTCACACTTCTGGTAGAACGTACATAGCCTTTGGCCGAGATCCACCCGGAAACCTCTTCCTCTGGATTGTCACTTGCATAGGGTGACATGGATTCTCTCTAGGCCATGAAGAAGAAAGCACAGGTTATGGATGGGTGGGTCGCAAAGCAGATAGCTTCCATAAGACAATTTCTAGTGGTATCCCTCCCAGATATTTACCAAGTCAACATTCTCATCAGCCAAGAAAATGGCTCTGCTCTTGTATGGGAGCAATACTTAGAGAAATATGAAAAGTGGAAGGCCAGGTTGGAAGAAATTCACAACATCAAAGAAGAAGCCGCCACAGAGGTGAGAACTTTGGGAGAAGAGTCATATGATTCCCTCCAGGCCTAGTACTCCAGAATTGGCCTCAAAATTGAGGTATGAAAGGAACTGGTTAAGGCCCTAAAAGATAAGGTGACCATGGCTCAATATCCCTTGGGCCTATTTTAGGCATTGTTGGTTGAAGTATCGCAAGTCAATCCCTTCACCACCGGCATGTGCACCCTGGAGGACTACATCCTCAGAAAATTTCATGAATGAATGGAGTCCCTATATCCGGTCACCAAAGATTTTGACCAGGGCAGGTTATCAAGATTATCCAAGATGATGATCCGGGCATACAATATTGTGAAGATGGTAGATGAGTTCTGGAACATGGCCGGAGATGTTGAGGAAAAGTTGGAGGCTTTTCGCAGTCGATGGGACAACATTAAGAACATAGATGAAGAAGGCGTAAGCCAAGTATTAGAAGCATTCAAAAATAGTAAGGATCAATAAGGTTCTCCTGAGTCCGGAGAATTCCATCAACCATGTATAAGTTATATTCCTTATTCTTTGGGGGCGCAAGCTTCTGGATCCTAGAATCCCAAATCCAATATTCTTTCATTGTTTAAAGAGACCCGTGTCCCAGTTCCCAAAGCTGACCGATCACTTTCAAAGCAGTTAATAAGGGTGTTAGAGAATGGGTGACTCTAGCAAGGCACATCAGCTTGACAAGAAGGTTCTAACAGGTGGTCTTCCCAAGGCACCACTCCAACAGAACACCTAGCGCATCAGAGACAAGGAACCACTTTTCCATTGATGAGGCATGTAGCCTCGATCCTTGGGGGATCGACTTTCTTCTTTTCTCCCTCTGGCTCTCTTCTCGAGGCCAATTCTTCCACTCCTCCTTTCTTGTCTTATTCTTCTGATATGTTAGACCTTTTCCATCTTGATTTTTTTGTAGCATGGTGTAGGTAGTCCCTTGCTCTAATGTTTTAAGTAGATTAACGACCTTCTTTTTCCTCTCTATTGGATAAGTATGAACTGCTGGTTCTATGTTTATTCAGTATTTAGTGTAGCATGTTAGAGCATGGTTGATGTTTTGAATGTTTGGCATAAACTATAAGTAGATGAAGTACTTATAACCCTGGCATATCTTTTGAATTTATTTGGTAACTAACAAATTCTTGTAGGAAACCTCACTTACCTAAATACTTAGAGTAGATGAGCCGAGATAACCAACTATCCCCCCAAACAAAATAGTCAAACTCCCAAATGAGCCCCCACACTGTCGAGACCTGGCTCTTAGGTGCTTGAAGGCCTAGAGAATCTTATTTCTCTAGACAACCTTTATAGGTGAAGTTGGCTAGTACCTCGGTACCCGGTGATAACTTACCTTTGTCGGCGGACCCGGTCACAAAGTCCTGTCCACACAATCTTTACCCTGTCTAGGCTCACCTACTCCTAGCAGTCATCCATAGGGATTCACTCCAAGCCTAGGAATTCAATTATAGGAACAAAAAAATAAACAAAAACAATATGTATAGACCCTAACCCATCATCCCACATGGTTTCATCCATTTTCAACTGTGGATGGTTAGGTTAGAGCCATTTTTTCTCCTGCAAATTTAACTTGCAGACACAGTGGCCTAAACTTTAATGTAAATCCACACTAACATAAATTGAAAACAAAATACTATATGTTAAAGAAATCTAATTAAAACACTATACCCCCATGGGGTCTAATCACCTAATCTAATCCGTACACAGCCATACAATATGCAGAAAACACTGAGAATTACAGTAAAACACAGAGTGCCATCTGTACAAAATGTTTTCAAAAGTACTATGTAATCCAAAAATCCATTAACCATCTAAAAATCATCAAAACATGCTCAAATACCCAAGCATGGGTGGTTACAACTGCTCAAACTTCCATTTGCAACTTTTTGCAAAAGTTGCTCGAGCAACTTTTGAAAGTTGCTAGCAACTTTTTAGCACTTTTTTGTTTCTTGACTATAATAGTCAACTTGATAACTATTTTCCACTCCTATGACCCTAGTTAGGATACTTAGGGTCCTATAAGACATTAAAACCACAAGCTACTCAAAATTAGTAACTTTGACCATTCTAAGCCAAAATGGCCATATTGTCACCTAGGAGCACTTTTGTCTTTTTACAAACATATGAACACGCTGAGATCCCAAAACCTAATGGATCTTATTCAAACCCATCCTAAGAATCCTAAAACAACCCTAAACACATAAAACACATCAAAAAGGGAGGTGCTCTGCACCATACTCCCCTGGGAAAAAGAACTCAAGTCCCTTGAGTTAGGAGGTCTTCAATGGTGACCCCATGCTTCAGAATATCAGCCTCTTTCATCCAAGTGGCCTATGATTTAAGTAGTCCCTGTCACTTGACTAGATACTCTTTGTAAGTACCCTTCCTAGTCTTCTTAATCACTTTGGAGTCTAGTATACTGTCCAACTTCAAAGGGTGTGGGGTAGGAAAATCTTTGACCCAATATTCTTCTCCCAACTCTGAAAGAGTTTGTTGAACAATGTCTAAGGATGGTCCCTTATAGGGATATAGGTCACATACATTAAAAATGGGCGAAATTCCCAAATCTAGAGGCAATTCCACTTCATATGCATTTTTTCCATACTTATGCAATATTCTTAATGGTCACATCTTCTTCATGAGCAACTTAGTTGGCTTACCCTTAGGTAGTCTTTCCTTTCTGAGATAAGAAAGTACTAGATCCCACATCTTGAACTGCAAATCCATCCTTTTCTGATCTTCCTTAGACTTATATTTCTCCCCTTTCTTTCGTAGAGTCCTCTTTACTTGTTCATGTAGCTCTTTCATCTATTCTACAAATGACTCCCCTTGAGCACTTATTTTGTATTGTAAATTGAGATCCCTTAATTCCAATATCCCTCTAGGATTTGCCCCATAAACTATCTCAAATGGGATTTTACCAGTACTCCTATTGATGGAGTCATTATAGGCATATCCTGGTTGCCCTATGATGTGATCCCATGACTGTCCATGCTGCTTGGTCAAACATCTCAGTAGATTTCCCAAAGACCTATTGACTACCTCAGTTTGCCCATTTGACTGAGGGTGATAGGGCAAAGAGAAAGACAAATTTGTTCCCAACATCTTCCAAAGATTCCTCCAAAGGTGACCCACAGATTTACTATCCCCATCACTTACTATGTTCAATGGCAATCCATGAATTCTTACAATGTCTCTAAAGAATAGGTCTGTAATATGTGAAGCATCATTGGTTTCTTTGCAAGGGATGAAGTGTGCCTTCTTGCTAAACCTGTCCACCACTACAAACACACTGTCATGTCCCTTGGATGTCTTTGGAAATCCCAAAATGAAGTCCATACTTACGCACTCCCAAGGCCTTTGGGGTATGGATAGGGGTTGATACAATCTAGTATTTCTACTTTGTCCTTTATCCCTCTAACATATCTGACATTGCTCCACAAAATTTCTAACATGTGACTATAACCTAGGCCAATAGTGATTCCTATTCACTTTCTCAAGTGTCTTGTCCACTCTAAAGTGGCTTCCCAAGCTTCCTTGGTGTTTCTCCTTGACTATATTCTCCCTCATTGAACACTGAGGTATAAACATTAAGTGTCCTTTGAACAATAGTCCCTCCTACAACATATAATCAGTGAATTCCACTTTGAATCCCTGTTGGAACTTTTCACATGCCTCATAGGCACCTTTGAAATCATTGTCCTCCTTGTAGAGATCTTTCAAGTTATCCATTCCCACACTTTGCAATTGTATCTCCTATATAGCTAGTACTTTTATACTTAGAGCATCAACAACCTTGTTGCTAACTCCCTTCTCGTGTTTGATAACAAATGTATATTCTTGCAAAGATTCTACCCACTTAAGGTGTCTTTAGTTCAATTTATCTTTCCCATTCAAGAAACTAAGGGAATGGTTATCTATGTAAACCACAAATTCTCTTGGTAGGAGATAATGTCACCACTTTTTGAGTGCTTGCACCATTGCATACAACTCCAAATCATAGGTGGAGTACTTCTGTTTGGCCTCATTCAACTTCTCTGAGAAGAATGCCATAGGGTGTCCCTCTTGACTTACCACTACTCCAATGGATATCTTACTAGCATCACACTCCACTACAAATAACTGATTGAAGTTGGGGAACCTAAGTGAAGATAGCTCTGCTATCCTCTTCTTCAATATTTCAAATCCTTGATCTACTATTGTTGTCCACTTGAACTGACTTTTGATTCCTCCTTTTATAGTGTTGTGGATAGGGGCACATACATGACTAAAATTCCTCACAAATTTCCTATAGTAGGAGGCCAATCCATGAAAAATCCTGACATCCCCTATGGATCTAGGTTTAGGCCATTCCAAAATAGACTTGACCTTATTAAGATCCATCTTCATACACCCATTAGCAACCACAAAACCAAGATACACTAATTCAATTTTTTCAAGAACTCACATTTTTCTTGATTGATCATCAACTTCTCTTGGTGTAGCCTCCTCAATACCATTTCCAACTGCTCCATGTGGTCCTCCTTAGACCTTCTAAAGATCAAAATTTCATCAAGATAAACTATTACAAAATTACCTATGAAATCTTATAGCACTTCATTCATGAGCCTCATGAATGTACTAGGTGCATTTGTTAGGCCAAAGGGCATTACTAGCCAGTCATAAAACCCTTCATTTGTCTTGAAGGTTGTCTTCCATTCATCACCAGGCCTAACTCTAATTTGGTGATACCCTGACTTCAAATCCACCTTTGAGAAATAACAAGAACCTCCCAAATTGTCTAGCAAATCCTCAATCCGGGGCATGGGAAATATATATGTGATTGTCATCTTGTTTATAGCCCTGGAGTCCAAACACATCCTCCATTTTCCATCCTTCTTAGGTGTAAGGATAGTTAGTATAGCACAAGGGCTCAAACTCTTCCTTATTAGCCCCTTCTCCAAAAAATCTTGAGTCTATTTTTCTATGTCTGCATTTTGACTTGGTGTCATCTTATATGCTTCCTTGTTAGGTAGATTAGCTCTAGGTATGAGGTTTATCTGGTGGCTCACATCCCTCATGGGTGGAAATGCACTAGGCAATCCGTTATCCACTATTTCACGATACTTTTCCAATAGTTATTGTACTTCTTGTGGCATACTTCCTTTCTCTTTGGTCTCCTCCTTTGGCTTCATTATCACTACACAACATACCCCTTTCTCCTTCTTCATAGCCATTATAAACTCCTTTCCACTCAATAGCATCACACTGGTTCCCACATGCTTTTCTTCATTAAGTTCTTGTAAGGGATCCATCTGAAACTTCTTTCCTTGCTTAGTAATCACATATTTGTTCTTCTCACCATCATGAATGGCCTTCACATCATATTTCCATGGGCGTCCTAGAAGGAGATGACATGCATCCATGGGAAATATGTCACATAGGACCTTATCCTTATACTCACCTATTTCAAGCTCCACCATTGTTTGTTCATCCACCACTATCTACTGCCCCTTGTTTAGCCATGATACTTTATAGGGAGTGGTGTAAGGTATCCTCCTAAGTTTTAGTTTATCTACCATCTCAGTTGACACTATATTCTCTATGGATCCAGAGTCCACTATCACCTTGCAGATCTTCCCATGGGACCTACAAGTAGTCTTAAAAAAGTTCTTTCTTTGAGGTGGTTCTGTAACACTAGGAACTTTCAACAAAGTCCTCAACATTAGATTCTCTCCATCTAATACTGAGCCTACCTTGGAGATGGGAGAATTAACATTTTGTGTGTCATCCTCTTGCACCAAATGATTTCTTCTTTCCTCCATAGATGATGTGGAAGTCTTTTCAAGATATCTGACCATTGTATAACCCACTTGATTACAATTGTAACATCTTCCAGTGAAGAGAGGATTGGACCTTCCTTGTGATTGGAATCTACCCCTTTGTGGTCCTCTTCCTCTATATCTTCCTCTTTGAAATGACCCTCTATACTCATTACCCACACTATTATCCATAGATTGATTCTCTTTTGGTCTACTTGGGATTTTTCCTCTACCAAAGTTACTCTTGCCTTTGAATCCTCTATTGTTGTTACCCCTACCTCTTTGGTGGAAATCATTCCTCCTCCTAGCCTTCTCCTCTTCTCTCAAGGCTAACTGAAAACACTTGTGCATACTGTCAGGAGCCATCATACTAATTTCATCTTGGATTCCTTTCCTTAACCCATTGAGGTACCTTGCTACCTTTTCTACCTCATCGTCTTGTCTTCTTCCCCTTAGGCTCAGTTTGTGAAACTCCTTAGTGTAGGCACTTACTGTCAACTCTTTTTGTCTCAAGTTTTGCAACTTCTGATACATTTGAATCTCATAATCAGTGGGAAAGAATTGTTCCCTCAATTTGATCTTCATTCTCTCCCAAGAAGCTAACTTCTTCTTACCAGTGGCTACCCTATCATCTTGCATCATGTTCCACCACACCAATGCAGATCCTTTGAGTCTAGCCTTTTCTTAAATAACTCTTTTGTCCTTTGATTCTTCCTTGTAATCAAACTGGTTGTCTACGGCCTCTAGCCAATACAATAACTCTTCACCATTCAAGCTACCACAATAGTAGGGTATGTGTTCCATACTATCTTTATTAAGTAACTTGAAGGCATCCAAGAATACCTTATGTTTTTTATCCATCTCCACTTCTTTTCCTTTGCCAGTTGACTCTCCTGTCCGGCTTTCATCTTCTTCATCACTCTAATCTCCTCATTCAGTGACTTTCCTCTTACCCATTGTTTCTGTCAAATTAGCCTTTGCCAATAGATTTTGGACCAAGTCCACTATGGCATCTTTTCTCATTGCCTTGGGTGGAATTCTGTCAACCTCGTGGCTCTCCTCCCCTTCATACATACACTAAACTTCAAGAAATTCTGGCTCTGATACCATTCTGAAGTAGAGGTTTTAGAGTTCTAGTGATTCCTTTTCCCAAAATGCTTATAACCTCTCCTAACCATAGAATGGTTACTCCTCCCAAGTGTTCTTCACCAATATGGAACTGCTAGACCCTCCTTTCCAACTTTCCTCCTAGGTATAGTTGGCTTGTTCAAGACACAAATTTCATTCAAAGGCAACTAGTCCAACTAGTTCACTATTCCTCCCGATTCTTCACTAGATCTTCCTTTAGAACCCCAAACCCTTTCTTAGGATCTTCCCCATACACATATATTCTTTCCTATGTTCTTGGTCCGTTAAAATTCCCTTGGAAACATTTGCAACACTTCTGGACACTGCAACAATCCAATTGTTTCCAAATACACTAGGAGGCCTAATTAGGCTTATTCTTAGTAGGTCTATTTTCACTGTTTTGGGCTCAATTCTACCATTTTCTCCAAACAAAATCACATGAGACTTTGAAAATATTAAAGCTATCCACTAGCCCTTCAAGAATCCAAAACCATAGTTTCTCAATGCACCCACAACCCTATTTACTACCAGGCCCTAGTTTTCAGCCTTGTTTCTAGGCCTCTAGACCAGTCAGTACAAATAGTCTTCAAATTTATCTTTAATTTTCCTTCCACAATATAAAACCATTTTATCCTTCAAGGTGAAACATTAGGGCTTCCACAAATGCCACTAAATCATCCATCCAATATCATGGGTGCTCGATTACAATCCAATCTTTACCCTGTCCATGCTCACCTACTCCTAGCAATCACCCATAGGGCTTCACTCCAAGCCTAGGAATTCAGTTGCATGAAGAACAAAAGAAAAAAAAACAATATGTACAGACCCTAACCCATCATCCCACATGGTTTCAGCCATTTTCAACCATGGATTCTTAGGTTGGATCCATTTTTGCTCCTGCAACTTTGCAAATTGAACTTGCAGGCACAGTTGCCTAAACTTTAATGTAAATCCAAACTAACTTAACTTGAAAAAAAACTACTATATGAAAAAGACATCTACTTCAAAAAACTACACCCCCATGGGGTCTGATCACCTAATCTAATCCGTACATAGTCGTACAATATGCCGAAAACATTGACAATTAAACTAAAACAAAGAGTGCCATCCGTACAGAATGTTTTTAAAAGTACTATGCAATCCAAAAATCCATTAACTATCTCAAAATAATCAAATCATGCTCAAATACGCAAGCATGTGTGGTTACAACTGCTCAAACTTCCATTAGCAACTTTTCGCAAAAGTTGCAAAAGTTGCAAAAGTTGCTAGCAACTTTTTAGCACTTTTTATTTTTTGACTATAATAGTCAACTCGATGACTAGTTTCCACTCTTATGACCCTAGTTAGGATACTTAGGGTCCTAGAAGACATTAAAACTACAAGTTACTCAAAAATAGTAACTTTGACCATTCTAAGCCAAAATGGCCATATTGTCACTTAGGAGCACTTTTGGCTCTTTACAAACATATGAACAAGTTGAGATCCCAAAACCTAATGGATCTTATTCAAACCCAACCTAAGACTCCTAAAACAACCCTAAACACAAAAAACACATAAAAAAGGGAGGTGATCTGTGCCACTTCTTTATTGAGGTTTTAAATCCTCCAGCGAAGTAGATCATAGCTGATCTTATTGTACTCCTAATAGTTAACTAGTCACTCCTAACAGGGTGAACCCTCAAAAAGGGTATTTGTAGCTCCTAACAGGGAAAATCATATATTGCAGTATTGGGCTTGTGGATGTCATCCCCACCGTGATTTTTTCCCTCTTACAAGGGTTTCCATGTGAAAAATATCTATGTTATGTGTGTGGAACTTTTGGATTCATGTTATTACTTTCTTTTATGTGTTTACATCAGTTACTTGTTTTATAGTTTGGAAATTATTTCTCCAGCTAATGAGATCAGTGGTTGAATTAGTTTAATATCTATTTGTACTCATTCACTCCCCCTCTTAGTACCTATTATTTCCAACAATTGGGGTAAGTGCATCAAGATGGTGAACAAAAAGGAGGGATATAAGTGGCCACATTTTTTTTCTAAAATATGGTAAACCTGAATGTCAAAGAGAAATTCAAGAGTCATGCACTCAAAATTAGGAGATGTGGAAAGAATAAGAATTTTAGTACTTTGAATATAATTTCTAAACTACTAAAGTTTTTTGAAAATGGATAAGATTAAGAGGGTCAAAGCCATTGCGCACAATTTTTTTTCTTTATTTTTTTAGTAATATATAATATAACGTATGGCGTGCACTTCAGAAAAGATATAGTGGGTAAGTGCACAAAGATAGGGGACCAAAAAAGGGGTATAAGATGTCACTTTTGTTTTTTGAAATCAACAAACTCTAAACATCAACGAGAGATTTAAGATGCTCAATCTCAAAATTTCAATATGCGACAAGAACAAGAGTTGTAGCACTTCGAATCTAGTTTCTAATCTACTAATGTTTTTTGAAAATGTTAGAGTTTAAGACACTCAAAAAGGGAGAGCACAAAAAGTGGTCTTGTTTTTTGTGAAAAAACATAACATAGTGTATGGTGTGCTCCCCCTAAAATGTTAACTTTTTTTGTGAAATTTTTTAATCGCTCTAGTGAGAAGTTAGCTAACACCACGTAGTTTATCTTGGTTTTTTCTACTAATTTTTTTAGGAATATATATTTTTTCTAAATTTTTTAAGTGGACACATCCTGAAAACTTGAAATTTGTGTGTGATCCACTAGAAATCATTAAAAACTAACCAAAAATAAAAATTATTTTTTTAAAGTGTGTAGAATGGAGTCTAGTTTCTAAAAAGGTAACTTGTTTCAGAATTTGACAAATGATCTAGAATCTAAGCACAAAAAACTACACGTTGGTTTTCAAAAAAAAATGGACATACATACAAAATAAATTAGAGATGTTCAAAGCTTAACATAATCATAATTCAAAATAAATTATATGGTTAGATAGATAATAGTGAGATATACAAAATCATGTCGTTTGATTTCATCATTATTGAACCACGTGCAAACTTGACAAGGAGCACACAAGCAAAAATGTGATTTTTTGTATGTTTGCTGGAAAATACATCTCAAACCCATTTGAATCCTCAAAGCCTTTCGGTTGGATCTCCAAGTCAAATTTAAGCCCTAGGCTTGGTGGATTCCAATGTAGTTCAAATAGTGTATGTCCTATACAAATCAAAATGTTGAAAACAGTTGCATCCAGTGAAATATCAAATTTTTAGTGTTTGGAATAGTACACACACGTTATTGCAAGTACGTGCTATATAAGAGAGAGAGAGGTTTGCATTAAAAAATTATAAGAGTTTGTTACACCTTTTATAATGATATTATTTTGTAAAGTTAGGCTCAAATGCATCGCACACCCCTTACATAATTCATAAATCTTGGGAATTCATAGAAAATAGAAGACTTATTTCCATCTATTCCATGCCTACTAAAATTTTTGTTTCCTAATGGGTTGTAGGTGGTCCTAGGGTGCCTTAGGTCCCATTAGGACATATTAAGACCCATTAGGACACCTTATGACCCTGTAACATATAAAATAGAGGTCACCAAAATGTAACATAAGAAAAGATGTCACATTTGAAAATGTAGATGTTTGTGTGATGTGTGGGGAAGATAAGATGTTCATTTTAACCTCAAATGCACAAGCGAAAGATGCAAATTGCTTAACCCAAAAGAAGGATCAATGCACAAATGAATCATCCATTCGAAAATGAGAGCAAAGAGGAAAGCTCTTAAATTACTGTTTTAGAAAGGAATGTATATGATAGTTTTAGGAATTGAAATAGATGAGATGAAGTACCAACCTTAAAATAGTGCAGATAAAAGAACGCTATTTTTTGAGTTCTGTAGGCTATTTCTAGAAAAAATGAAGTATGATCCGGAAAGGAAACACAAAGACGAACAAAACCCATAAATAATTTTCCATTCCAATGTTGTCTTATGAAAAAGGTTGACCTTGACCCACAAATGCCAACCCTCACCCAATAATGTCGACCCTGACCTGCACAGATCTGAAAGTGACTCTGTTCGCGGATCCTGAAAGTTTTCCGAAAAGGGTATCCAGATCTAGGTTCAAATTTGCAGTCCCAAACCTATACCTGCAAGAAAAAGAGGTTTTTTTGTTGGGGGGGAGGGGTTTTCCTTGGTCAAACCATGGTTTTGGAATTAACCTCAAATATATGTAATTGAAATTGCATAAGTAAACAAAGTAAATGCATAAATTCACCTTTCTTGTAAAAGTCCTTGTGGAGGATTCGAATCCTTCAATCCACAAGTATGTATGCACCAATGGATCTAGAATGTAGGATGTAGGATGTCTTCAATCTCTTGCTTGTAGATCTCCAACACTAAGTCTTGAATGGGTTTTTGACCTTGGAATAGGCTTGGAAAAAGGTGGATGGAGAGATCACCAAAAGGGCACTTTGTAGCTTCACTCCTTCAATGGCCTCCAATGGATCTCCTTCATGAAAATGGATACTTGAATGGATGAATTCTTTCTTGCTTGATTTCTTGAATCACACTTGAAGATAGCTTGAGAATTCTTGATCACGATTAGAAGACTTAGAGAAAATGAGAGAGAAAGCTTCTCTTTTATATGGAATTAGGACACTATCTTCCAAGGAGGCCTACATAGGAGGATTAAATTCCCATTAAAGCCTTTACCCCTAGGATAGGACCTATATTAAATATAATTTAGGAATCAGTGCTTCGGAACCCAAAACAACCAACCCAGAAGCAGGAAAGAACTTTTTGCAAAGACCGACATCCAGAAACTGGAAGACCCTGAAGTTTGAACCCTGGGTCAAGGTCGAGGTTGACCCTGACCTAGGTCAGGGTTGAGGTTGACATAGACCCAAAAGGTTGACATAGACCCAAAAGGTCATCATAGACCCAAAAGGTCAACATAGACCCAAAAGGTCATCATAGACCCAAAAGGTCGTCATAGACCTTTAAGTCTAGAATCTCAGGTCTGCAGTCCAGAATGCAGAAATCAGGTTGGAAAGAAGTGGAAAGAGGGACAAAAAAGGGGGAAAGCCATGTCTAGATAGGGAACCCATTCAAGGTGCTTGATATGACCCCAAACCACTTACTCGTAAGGCTAAACATGTCTACAATGGAAGTGCTTCCATTTTTTGACTATACATTTAGCCCCCACTTTAGCAAGAGTATGAGTTCAACACAAACTCTTGGTAAAGGAGAATATACAGAAAAGACAATCTTATTGAATCAAAAGGGATAAAGAAACCCTCAAGCCCCCAAGGGAATTAAGTCTTTATCAACCCTAAGATCATGATAAGAGAGACATCACTGGTCAAAGAGAAAGAGAGAGAGAGAGGAGTGGTTATCTCGCCCAGTAAGATGTGTGTATCTCACTGTGAACCACAAAAATGATAGGATGGCCCATCAAGAAAGAACTTGATAGTCACCCCATAAAGTTGTGCACCTTTTAGCGGCTTTGTGCATGTATGTAGTGTGTCTTTTGACGACTTTTATGAAGTACCCATGGATCCATATTCTTATATCACCATGAAATACATTTGTAAAATGCGTATCTCTTCAGGATTTAGCAACTTATGTGTGTTACCTTCCGAGGATTTAGCATGCTGCAAAACAAAATGTTAGAACAAAAATGCATAATATAAAATGAGGGAGGCCATGTATATGCCCCCTCCTTAATATGGCAAAGTACATACTATTTTGACATGTTAAGGAAAGA
>MU227754.1:119281-136575 GCA_018584345.1 Thuja plicata
TCAAAGCATCATCACAAGGAGGGGATAAATCAATGTCTTTATCCAAGGGTTCATCCCAAAAAGTAGAATCACCCACAATGGCCTCATGGGGAAGAGAATAATCAACATCCAAATCTAAAGGTTCATCTCAAATAGGAGGACTATCATCCTTATCAGTAAAGCATTTGAAAAACACTTGAAACAATTTGTGCAACATGATAATGGATAAAGAAATGCATGGAAAAAAGATCTAAATATATCCAAATGAATTCAAATGAAATATATGAGCATGAAAGATGTAAATGTTTTTGTATTTTAAAAAAAAAATGTGATTTTTATTTTTGAAATATAAATGCAACAGCATGAAAGAAATCTACATGTAAGATCTAACATAAAATGCAAATCTAACACCAAAAATAAGGAGTTGTTTATCGCGGGTTCACCAAAATGTAACATATAAAATAGAGGTCACCAAAATGTAACATAAGAAAAGATGTCACATTTGAAAATGTAGATTTTTGTGTGATGTGTGGGGAAGATAAGATGTTCCTTTTAACCTCAAATGCACAAGCGAAAGATCCAAATTTATTAACCCAAAAGAAGGATCAATGCACAAATGAATCATCCATTCAGAAATGAGAGAAAAGAGGAAATATCTTAAATTCCTATTTTAGAAAGGAATGTATATGATAGTTCTAGGAATTGAAATAGATGAGATGAAGTACCAACCTTAAAATAGTGCAGATCAAAGAATGTTGTTTTCTGAGTTTTGTAGGCTATTTTTGGAAAAATTGAAGTATGATTTGAAAAGGAAACACAAAGACGAACAAAACCCAGAAATCATTTTATATTTTGATGTCATCTTATGAAAAAGAGTGACCTTGACCCACAAATGTCAACCCTGACCCAGTAATGTCGACCCTGACCTGCACAGATCCGAAAGTGACTCTGTTTGCGGATCCTGAAAGTTTGCCGAAAAGGGTATCCAAATCTGGGATCAAATTCACAGTCCTAAATCTATACCTACAAGAAAAAGAGGTTTGTTTTTTTGGAGGGAGGGGTTTGCCTTGGTTAAACCCCGGTTTTGGAATTAACCTCAAATATATGTAATTGAAATTGCATAAGTAAACAAAGTAAATGCATAAATTCACCTTGCTTGTAAAAGTCCTTATGGAGGATTTGAATCCTTCAATCCACAAGTATGTATGCACCAATGGATATAGAGTGTAGGATGTAGGATATCTTCAATCTCTTGCTTGTAGATCTCCAACACCAAGTCTTGAATGGGTTTTTGACCTTGGAATATGCTTGGAAAAAGGTGGATGGAGAGATCACCAAAAGGGCACTTTGTAGCTTCACTCCTTCAATGGCCTCCAATGGATCTCCTTCATGAAAATGGATACTTGAATGGATGAATGCTTGCTTTCTTGATTTCTTGAATCACACTTGAAGATGGCTTGAGAATACTTGATCATGATTAGAATATTTAGAGAAAATGAGAGAGAAAGCTTCTCTTTTATATGGAATTAGGGCACAATCTTCCAAGGAGGCCTACATAGGAGGATTAAATTCCCATTAAAGCCTTTACCCCTAGGAGAGGACCTATATTAAATATAATTTAGGAATCAGTGCTTTGGAACCTGAAATAGCCGACCCGAAAGTGGGAAATAACTTTTTGCAAAGACCGACATCCAAAAACTGGAAGACCCTAAAGTTTGAACCCTAGGTCAAGGTTGAGGTTGACCCTAACCTAGGTCAGGGTCGAGGTCGACATAGACCCAAAAGGTCGACATAGACCCAAAAGGTTGCCATAGATCCAAAAGGTCAACATAGACCCAAAAGGTCATCATAGACCCAAAAGGTTGACATAGACCTGAAAGGTCATCATAGATCCAAAAGGTCGACATAGACCCAAAAGGTCGACCCTGACCTTGAAGTCTAGAATCTCAGGTCTGCAGTCTAGAATGTAGAAATCAGGCTGGAAAGAAGTGGAAAGAGGGACATAATAGGGGGAAAGCCAGGTCTAGATTAGGAACCCATTCAAGGTGCTTGATATGACCCCAAACCACTTACTCAGAAGGCTAAACATGTCTACAATGGAAGTGCTTCCATTTTCTAACTATACAGACCCATCAAGACCCCTTACAACACATTAGTATATTGAATAGATGCAACTGCAATCCATGTTCATCAAGAATATTCCTTGCACCATGGAGTAAAATATCATGCAATTCCTTAATAGTTTCATTCTTATCTAAACTAATAAATAGATTCTCCATATCTAGTTTTCTTCTTGATCATTGTAATACCTTCTCCTCAACTGAACATTTTCTAATCAACATGGATTCTAATGTGTCTTAATGGATCCTAATACATCCTAAGGGTTTTTAATGGGTCTTAAGGGGTCCTATGACTAGTTAGGACCTATTATGACCCCTTATAATACATTAGGACCACTTAGAACCCATTAGTGTGTCCTATGATGGTTAATGTGTTCTAAGGGGTCCTAATGTGTTATAATGTGTTTTAATGTGTCATAAGGGGTCATAATGGGTCGTAGGTGGTCCTAAGACACCTTAGGACCCATTGCAACCCCTTAGGAAACATTAGGACCCATTAGGACACCTTATCACCCATTAGGACCCCTTACCACACATTAGTATATTGAATAGACGCAGCTGCAATCCCATGTTCATTGAGAATATTCCTTGCACCTAGGAGTAATACATCATGCAATTCCTTAATAGTTTCATTCTTAACAAAATTCATAACTAGATTCTCTATAGTCAGTTTTCTTCTTGATCATTATAATACCTTCTCCTCAACTAAACATTTTGAAATCAACATGGGTGCTAATATGTCTGAATGGGCTCTAATGCATCCTAAGGCTTTGCAATGGGTCTTAAGGGGTTGTATGACTAGTTAGGACCCATTATGAACCCTTATAATATATTAGCACTACTTAGAACCCATTAGTGTGTCCTATGATGGTTAATGTATTTTAAGGGGTCCTAATAGGTTATATTGTGACCTAATGGGTTCTAATGTGTCATAAGGGGTCATAATGGGTCATAGGTGATCCTGGGTCCCCTTAGGAACCATTACAACCCCTTAGGATACATTAGAATGCATTAGGACCCTTATCTCATGATTGTCAATATTGAGGACCCTTAGGACTCTTTAAGACCGCTAAGAATACATTTTAGGGGTCATAAGGGGTCCTAGAATACATTAATCCCCTTAATACCCCTTACAACCCTTTTAGACCCCTAAAAATACATCTTATAGGTCGTAAGGGTTCATAAAGAGCCTTGGGATCCCTTATGACTCTTAAGAATACATCTTAGGGGTTGTAAGGGGTCATAAGGTGCACTAGGACCCCTTAAGATGCCTTACAATCCTTGATGACCCCTAAGAATATATCTTAGGGTTTGTAAGGGGTCATAATGTGTCATAGGGCCCCTTAATATCCATTAGAACCCTTTAGGACTAGTAAGAATACATATTAGGGGTCCTAATGGGTGTTAAGGTGTCCTAGAACCCCTTAAGAGCCCTTAAAATTCATTTAGACTCCTAACAATACATCTTAGGGGACCTAAGGGATTGTAAGGAGTCATAAGGTGTCTGAGGACCCCTAAGAATACATCTTACAACTCCTAAGAGGTTGTAAGGGGTCATAAAGTGTCATACGAGCCCTTAAGACCCTTTAGGACCCCTAAGAATACATCTTAGGGATCCTAATGGGTTGTAAGGGGTCAGAAGGTTTCCTAAGACCCCTTAAGAGACCTTATGACCCAATAGGACCCCTGAGAATACATATTAGGGGTTGTAAGGAGTCCAAAGGTGTCCTAGGACCCCTTATGACCCTTGATGACCCCTAAGAATACATCTTAGGGGACCTAAGGGGACATAAGGTGTCCTAGTACCCCTTAAGACCCCTTACAACCCCTTACAGTTTATAAGATGGTCGTAAGGAGTCATAAGGTGTCCTAAGACTCCTTAAGACCCCTTATGACCCATTGGGACCCCTAAGATTACACATCTTAGGGATCAAAAGGTGTCATAGGACCCATTAAGAACCATTAAGACCATTTATGACCTCTAATAATATATATTTGGGGGTCCTAAGGGGTTGTAAGGGGTCATAAGATGTCATAGGACCCCTTAGGACCCTTCAGGACCCATAAGTCTACATCTTAGGGGTCTTAAGAGGTTATTAGGTGTCATATGACCCCTTAATACCCCTTTTGACCCTTTAGGACCCCTAATAATATATCCTAGGGGTCCTAAGGGGTCATAAGGGATCATAAGGTGTCCTAGGACCCCTTATAACCCCTTAGGAGTCATAAGATGGGCGTAATAGGTCATAAGGTGTCCTAGGAACCTTTAAGACCCACTAAGAATACATATTAGGGGTCCTAAGGGGTTTTAAGGGGTTGTAAGGTTTCATAAAACCCCTTAAGACCCATTAAAACCTCTTAGGAACTACAAGATGGATGTAAGGGGTCACAAGGTGTCCTAGGATACATTAATGTGTCTTAGGACCCCTTAAGACCCCTTAAAATCCATTAGGACCCCTATGAATACATCTTTGGGGTCCTAAGGGGTCTTAAGGGGTCATAAGATGTCATACGACACCTTAATACTTGCTAAAAACCTTTAGGATCCATAAGAATACATCTTAAGGGTCATAAGGGATCATAAGGCATTCTAAGACCCCTTAAGAGCCCTTATGACCTGTTAGAACAACTAATAATATATGTTAGGTTCCTAAGGGGTCATAAGGAGTCATAAGGAATCCTAGGACCCCTTAGGACCTCTTACGACCCTTGAGGATCCCTAGGTATACATCTTAGGGGTCGTTAGGGGTCATAAGGTGTCATCAGACCCCTTAATACCCCTTACAAACCCTAAGATTACATCTTAGAGGTCCTAAGGGGTAACAAGGGGGCTTAAGGTGTCATAAGACTCCTTAAGACACATTAAAACCCATTAGGACCTGTAAGATGGTCGTAAGGGATCATAAGGTGTACTAGGACCCCTTAAGATTCTTTACGATCCATTAGGACGCCTAAGAATACATCTTAGGGGTCCTAAGGGGTTGTAAGAGGTCATAAGGTGTGATACGACCCCTTAAGACCCCTTAGAACCCCTAAGGGCCCATAAGATGGTTGGAAGGGGCCATAAGATGTCCTAGGACACATTAAGACCCCTTACGACCCATTAGGACCCCTTAGAACACATCTTAGGGGTCATAATGTGTCATAAGGTGTCCTAGGACCCCTTAAGACCCCTTACGACCCTTTAGAACCTCTAAGAATACATCTTTTGGGTCGTAAGGGGTAATAAGGTTTCCTAGGACCCATTAAGACCCCTCACAACCCATTAGGACCCCTAAGAATACATCTTAGGGGTCCTAAGGGGTCATAAGGGGTCATAAGGTATCATAGGATACATTAATGTGTCCTAGGACCACTTAAGACCCCTTAAACCCATATGAATACATCTCTCTCTCTCTCTCTCAACCCTTTAGGACCTTTGTATGTACATCTTAGGTGTCCTAAGGGTTGTTAAGGGGTCCTAGGACACATTAGTGTTTTCTAAGACCCATTATCACACACTAATGTTTAGTAATGGGTCCTATGGGATCGTAAGGAATCCTAGGACACATTAGTGTGTCCTAGGACCCCTTATGACCCCTTACAAGCCTTTAGGACCCTTCTTTGTACATCTTAGGGGTCCAGAGGGTTGTTAAGGGGTCCTAGGACACATTAGTGTGTTCTAAGATCCCTTAGGACCCCTTAGGACCTAAGGGGTTGTAAAGGGTCATAAGATCCCTAAAACCTAAACTATTTAAATGATAAACCCTCTCTATCACACTCTCTCTCACTCTCTCTTTCACTCTCTCATAAAGAAAGATCATAAATATTACCTTTGTTGTTGGACATGGAAAATTTCTCTGTTGTTGCAAATTTATTACACAGAGATCATAAATATTGCACACATAGATCATAAATAGAAGATGATACCAGATAATTAATGGATTTTTTTATTTGAAAGATAATTTTACCCTATTTATTTTTCATATTTTTCATTGCTGATTACTCCTTTAGAAGAACAACATTTACAGATTTTGCCGGTGTGAACAAATTTAAAAATTTCAATTATTTTCAAATCACTGCCATATTCTTTTCTCTCAAGGACAACTACAATAAATGAAAAATAGATATATAATCTGTATCTACATAAATTTAAATATTATATTTTATAAGTATATATTTAATATTTTCTAAATTATATTATATTTTATAAGTATATATTTAAATAAAAATATATTATTTTGATGAGAATAATACTGAAAAGTGGACCTCAATCACGTGAGTACACTATGTCTTTTGGGGGACCAAGAAAGAATTTGACACCTTTTTGGTCAACCATCTTTGTGCATATACCCTAGTTAGATTTAGTATTTTGAAAAACCATTTGGTAGAATGATAGGTAAGAGTGAGAGCTAGAAGTTTTGTATTTTTTTTGTAATTTTATGTTGAGTATTTTGTTTTATGATTTTTTGAAGTGGGCGCATCCTGAAAATCAGGTATCTGTTCATGCGTTGGGCATAACTTTCATCAAAATAATCAAAAAATGCAATTTTTTAAAAAAGTGTGTAGAATCAAGTCTAGAACAATAATATCTAATTTGTTTTGAATTTGGTCAAGTAGATAAAAAGTTATGAAGAAAATGGTAGACATATGTATCTGAGAACTATGAAGACACTGGTAAAGAAAATTAAAGTTAAATATGCTAATGTTGTTCAAAAAAAGAAAAAAATATATGGTTAGAAATCTAAGAAGACGTGTGAAATTATGGTGGTGATTTTACAAATACCCACTTGATGATGTGTAAACCTGATAATGGGGAAGTTGAGAAATCAGCCTGGAAGAAAACAAGACTTGTAAAGGGAGAGAAATGGAAGGAAAAAGGCTCCCAAGCCTTAGGGTCATTGTCCAACTCTCTTACCTAACCATAATGTGATTGGGTTCCTAACTATTAAAAACCTTGATTGAGTTATGTAAGAATAAGGAAGTCTTTCCTAGCTCTTCATAACACAATTGGGTTCCTAAACATTAAAAACGTGATCATGTTATCTAGAAGTAGAAATGCATATATTTTTAGTTCTCCAAAACACGATCGCATTTTTAAAAAATTAACATTATATGTATGTAAAATTAATAGACACTATACATATGTATATATCGTTACATATATAATATATGTATATGTATATATGTCTATATATGCATGTCTCTGTTAGAAGTAAGGAAAAAAAACACAACTAAGAGGGGGGTGAATCAATTGTGTCCCAAAAATTCAAATCATTAACCAACTTATGAACTTAAATCTCAGATCTGAGTGATAAAGATGAATGCTTGAGATCAAAACACATTACTCAACACATAACACCAAGATTTTTAACGTGGAAACCTGGTTAAGGGAAAAAACACGGTGGGGGATCAAACCCACAAGATGCATTTACTTTGTTAAAAGCACTATACCATTTAAGGAGTAATACAAAGGGGAATGCACATGCATTTAGGCACACTTACTAGAGCTCATTGCTCAAATACAAAAAAGGCTTCAACCCCAAGAAGGCTCACTACCTTACAACAATATCTGATTACAATTCATAATGGACAACAATCTATAACTCACAAAGTGACAGAAAACATCTCTAATTATGCCAATACATTTCCAATGAAGCACGTCAAATTTCTATCTCAATTACAGTTTCCCGTCATACCTCTTCACATTTCTTCTTCCATACCACTTTCACTTCTTCGCATTCACAAATTATTACATCTTTTATATATTACATCAATTTTACTTCAACTACGTTGACTAGGGACCTAATTAAAAAGTATTAATTCATTAGAGCTCAATACATAATGTGACCCATTTAATGTTGGCTAAGACATATCAATGATCAATAAAAATATTTTAGAGCATGCTCCATATCCATAGATCATGTCATGATCTTTTGCAACATGCTACACCATCAAGTCGACCAAGGACACTAAGAACAAAAAAACACTACATGAAAGTTAACAATTCCTATCACATAACCCAATGCGAGCCAACAACACAAATATGACATGATCTAGAAACATCAACTAGTAACATGAAATTCCACATCATCAACAAGAAAAACACTGTCTCAGAGCTCATAAATATATCTACACCATTCATTAGGAACACTAAACAACAACCTCTGTGATTAAAGAAAAATAACTTGCTAGCATCCAAATCATGAACCTCTCGAGATGAGGACACACAACCATGTCCTAAACTCACCACCAAGTTAGAAACCTTGAATATTGCATAACTGATGCACACCAATCTAATAAATACAACATAGTCTCCTCCCAAAAAACCAAAACACCAGTCTCTAATAAATCCTTCATAGCTCACTCAAAGCATCATGAAAACCTTTGTAAGTTGACATAGAGCAAATAAAAACATCAATTAAACCAGATGTACCCTCGCAACATTTGATATTCAATACAATAGCCATAACAAATTAATATTCTCATTGAACATATCAGGAACACATAGGAACACTATCATCAAAATATAGGAATATGTTGACATCAATGACAAAACATCAATGTCAACACATATATGCACAATATCTAATAATTTCCCAACATGTCTCACCCTCTCTCTTCCCTCTCTCTCATCTTCCTTCCCACTTAAGCATCTTTGTCTATTTTGAGACCCAATTACTCTCTCTCTCTCTCTCTCTCACATTTTTAGTATAATTTGATCAAATATTACTAAAGGGGGGGGGGGGGGGGAANGGGGGGGGGGGGGGTGAATCAATAATTTAACAAATCAAAATTTTCACAAACCATTCAATAATTTGCATCAATTAACATCCATATCATGTTTAAGAAAACCAATGAAGATAAACAACCACAACCATGTAACACAATAACACCAATATTTTTTCTCATCAAAACCCAACTGGGAAAAACCATGCGTGGGTATGGCACCCACAAATATTTATGGACTTTTCTAAAGTAAATCTATTTAAGAGCTTACAAATGCTCGGTTAAGAGAAAGACCCTGTTAGGAGCTACCTGGACAAGGGATTTACCTCTAGCCCTATTAGGAGCTTTACCCTATTAGTAGTAACCCTATTAAGGGATTTCAAACCCTAAATAAAGAGTCACCTGGTTAAAGGATTTATAATTTAGACCTATTAGGATCTACCTAGTTAAGGGATTTTCTTGAAGAAACTATCAAGAATCAACAAGTGAAAGCGATATGAGAAAATATCACTCCTCCTCTGCTTGTATAGATCTAGTTCAATCTCAATCTCTACTTCACATGCATAATATCCTAACCCTACAATCACACAATTTCATTCATGATCTTTCTCTTCCACATGCTTCTCATAATACATCAGTTTACATATAAATACATTTTAATCTCATTAGGCAGCCACCACCTAAAACATGACCTAATACATCATTACAAACATTCCCTCTCAATCCTTAAACATATTACCAATTTTCTATTACAATTTCAAGTCCAGGTCAACCTTTAGGTTCATCGCATGTTTATTTGACAAAGAAAAGTCAAAAGACAACACACTCTCCAATGTTCTTGCACAACTTCAATAAATTTGAGCATAATGATCATAGAAATGCCAACTCATCAATCCACATCGATCTTCATTGTCACCACAATCCCTAAAACATATAACCAATTATCGCAATGCAATGCATCATCAAATCGGTCTTCCGATAACCAAAAAATGATGCGCTTACAACAAATCAACCTCATAATATAGTCAAGATAGCATATCTCAAACTACAACACCTAAATCCAAGCCTATTTAATACAATCATCAAATTATTCCTCCTTCTCTTCACCATGTTCTTCCTTTTAAAATGTCATCCTTCAATTGATCATAACTCACACCATACATGTGACAAAACCTATGCAGTCATAGATATAGAATCTCCAGATCCAGGCTCTTGAGCATACATCAACATAACATTCACATTGTCAACCAACAAACACTAAGTTGACATTAATGAAATATCATAACTGATCAACCTATCATCATATATGCATATAACATACTTCAACTTATCTCTGTATCAGTTATGCCAATAATCTCCCCCTTTGGCATTGATGGAAACACCAACAATACCAAAGAAATACCTAGATACCAAAAATGTTCCCCCTTAGCTGATACATCTCTGTAGTTCTCTGTTCCTGATATCTGGGTCTCTCTTCTTTTAATTGATTATTCTCCCTTTATTGATTCTTCTCCCCTTTTGACAAAAATTCCAAAGGCACAATAGCCCAATTATTTAGTTGTTGCAATTATATTCATCTCTTTCTGACTGGTCCCCCTAAGGAGTGATCCCCTGAACATCAATCCATAGTGAAAGATATGGAAATGAATCTAAAGGATTGATGTACCAACAACATCTTAGTTTTGTCTTAGTAGGAGAATAACCCCTATCTTACCTATAAGGTACTCAAAAGTATCCTTAGGTAGTGGATTTGTGAATATATCTGCTATCTATTCCTTTTTTGGTACATATTCCAACTTCAATTCTTTCTCTTGCACTTTCTCTCTTAGAAAGTGATACTTAATTGCAATTTTCTTAGTCGTGGAATGCATTAATGGATTCTTGGAAATATTTATTGCACTTGTATTGTCACAAAAAATAGTTATTGGTTCAGTCACCTTTTCTTTGATACCTTCAAGAATCAGCTTCATCCATGCAATTTGTGTACAATGTATAGTTGTTGCTACATATTCTACTTCTACAATATATTGTGAGATGCAAGTTTTCTTCTTTCTTTTCCAAGATACAAGCCTTTCACCTAGAAGGAATGCACCACCACTTGTACTCTTCCTATCATCAACATTTCTTTCCCAATCTGCATCAGTGAACACACTCAAAGAGAAATAACCATCATGAGCATAACAAAAACCATGGTCAACTGTCCCTTTCAAATAACTGAATATCCTCTTGATTTCAACCATATGAGATTCCTTAGGATTTTCTTGAAATATGGCCACTGTTCTAGCTGCTTGAGCAATATCTAATATACTATGAAAAATATATTGCAATTTACCAATCATAGATATGTACAAAGTAGCATCTACTCCATCAGATTCATCATCCTTAGACAATTTACTTCATGTTACCATGGGGGTTCCAATACCAAAAGTCTTGAGTACTTATTTCACTTATTTGAATTGACTAATATATATACCATTCTTTAGTTGCAAAACCTGCAGTCCAATAAAGAATTTGATCTCTCCAATCATTGACATTTCAAACCCCTTCTTCATCTCTTCAAATAATGCCAAACTCATCTCATCATTCCTGGAAAGATTATATCATCAGCAAATACTTCAACTATCAAAAAATATCTCCTTCAACCTTTAGGTACACATTACTATCATCACTTGTTCTATTAAAACCAATCTGAATAAGATAAAAATGTAACCTTTCATACCATGCCCTTGGAGCTTGTTTCATTCCATATAGTGACTTTTATAGCTTGCATACCATGTCCTTGTCCTTTGACAATGCAAAATGATCGGGTTGTTCATGTAGACCTCTTCCACAAGAATTCCATTCAAGAAAGCTGACTTAACATCCATTTGAAATTATTTTAACTTCTTATAAGTAGTATAAGCAAGTTAAAATCTTACCCATTCTAATCTTTCCATCGGAGAAAAATTTTCTTCGTAGTCTAGTCCTTCTTGTGCATTGCCCTTACATACAAGCCTTGTCTTATTTCTGGGCACATCTCCATCTTCATTCAATTTGTTCCTAAAAACCCATTTGGTACCAATCACATTTTTATATGCAGGTCTGGGAACAAGTGTCCATGTATCATTCTTCTCAATTTCATCAAGTTCTTCCTCCATAGCTCTTACCCAATCATCATCCTTGAATACTTCCTTCACTGTCTTAGGCTCATACTTGGAAATCAAAAAATTACTTTCTCTAAGTTTTCTTCTATTTAGAACACCATAATTATTTTATCTAACTAGTAGAATTATTCATCTTCACATACCTAGGTATCACCAGTTCAGGTCTAGGAGGTTCTTTTTCCAGTTGAATCACTTCTTCCACATTTTTTTTCTAGTTTGTGCACTTCCTATTCAATGTACACAATCTCCTAATCATCCTCTATCACTTGCTTGCTTGAATCACAAAGTTTCTTAGGGTATTCATCCACCTTTACATTTTCACTCTCAATCATTTTGATAGTTCTCTCATTGAAACACTTATATGCTTTTGTTTTAGTAGAATAACCCAAGAAAATACCTTCATCACTTTTTAGATCAAACTTGCCTATGAAAGAATCCCTCTTAATGTAACATCTATTGCCAAAAAATTTAAAATATTTAACACTAGGTGAGTAACCATACCATAGTTCATAGGGTGTCTTATTGGTTCCCTTCTTTACTTGCACCCGATTTAGTGTGTAGAAAACAATAGTAGCTGCTTCTTTCCAATATATTTTTGATACATCACCTTGAACTCACATTTTCCTTCTAGCATCCACTATTCTTTTTTTCTTCCTCTCTGCAACATCATTTTGTTATGGGGTTCTTGGTGTAGATATTTGTCTCTTGATTCCATTATCTTCACAGTACTTATCAAATTCTGAAGAAGTAAACTCACCTCCTCTATCAGACATTAAACACTTCAAATTCTTACCCAATTCATTCTCAACCAGTGCCTTGAATATTTTGAATTTATGGAATGCATCAGACTTCTCCTTCAAGAAAGTTACCCACATCATTCTAGAATAGTCATTAGTAAATAATATGAAATATCTATCACTTGAATAACTTCTCTATCTCATAGGTTGACAAAGATCAGTATGCACCCAATCAAGTATGATTTCAGATGAAAAGGTCTTTCTTTTGAAAGTAGAACTAGTTAACTTACCCAACTAAGATTCTTTATACATCATGTTGCTTGGATTGAATAATTGTGGCAATCCCCTAACTGCATTTTTCTTACTCACTTTGATAAAACTATCAAAATTAACTTGAAAAAAACCTTATATGCCATAGCCAAATATCTTCAATATTTGTAACCAAACAACTGTTCACAATATTATTTAGATGGAATAATTATCTCTAGTCTTCCTACATGTAGAAATCTCTTCACCTGAGCTTCCAATTATTCAGCATATACTTTCTTTAAATTCCATTCTATAACCTTTATCATTTAGCTGAACCAAACTCAAAAAATTATGTGTTAGACCATCCACAAAATAAACACCATCTGTATTACTCTTACCATTCAAATAAATAGTTCCTTATCTTTGACCAAGAAAGGTGTATTGTTACAAAACCTTACCACACCAACATCAAACTCATCAAGCTTAGTGAACTTACTCTTGTCATTGGTCATGTGATGTGAGCACCCACTATTTATAATTCATTCATCATTGTGTCTCATTTGAGAGACCAGGGACTTTCACCTTCTGATGGATCTTCTTTGACTGCAACAAATATAATCTCCTATTCCTCATTATCTTTGGATTCTTCATCGGTAAATCCTTCATCAAATGCAAGATAGCATTGTTTCTTGCCTTTTCCCTTAAAATTTATGAACTTATCCTTTTGTTCACCATTAGGAGATCTAGAAATAATATGTCCAATCTTATTATATGAGAAACATTTCAGTGGTAGCTTACCTTTGTCCTTACCAGTCCCTCTAGGAAATCTCTTTGTTAGTAGTGCTTCAAGATCACCTTTTTTCCTTCATCTTCCAAGATGGCTTCAAGTTCCTTGGTGTAACTTGACATGTAATCAAAATCATGACTTATTTCTTTACCTTTCCTTACTAGTACATTAGATACTAATGCCTTGAAAGCTGCCTCAACTCTTGGAATACTGTTATCAAAGTTATTTAACTCAAATGCTGTAAGCTTACCAATCAGTCCATCTATAACAACACTATCAAAAGTTCTCAGCTCATTTATAGCAGACACTCTAATAGCACAAGCATGCAGTAAATTTATCAACATTTTACTTACCACAACATCTTCCTCAATAGTTCCACCAATACCTCTGATAGCACCAATACCTTATTTTTTTATTTGACCATATTGTGCAATGTTCTCTCCTTCTACCATCTTCATATCATCATACTTTCCTCTAAGACTATCTTCCTTAGCTTTTTGCACCTGAATATCTCATTCATAGATTAGTTTCAACTTTTCCCAAACATCATAGGAAGTATTAAGTCCACGAATATCAATATATAATATTAGATAAGGTACTTACAATAGAATCATGTGCTTGAGTATTCTCCTATTGTTCCTTCAGTTCATCTGTAGTGAGAGTTCTATTAGGATTAGTATACTGGTGTGTGACTGATGTAAGTGTTCCAAGGGCTTTCTTGCACAATTGACTAAGAAGATCTTCTTTGTCTTCTTTAGGGATCGTAATCTCCTCTAGGTCCTTATTATGGTTAGATGATTAACTAAGTCCTAATCCAACTCTTCTCTAAGATTCTCACACTTTGTGCTTCACCTTTGAAAGACTAACACCCTAGTAGTTACTTCACTTCCTCTCCTACACTTAGACGGATCTAAGTGCCAAATCCACTCTAGCATTCATGAATCATTGCAGGGGTTTCCATCATCATGTAGAAAGTCCATTTGATCCCATTTGAATCCATTTACTAGGAATTTCAACTTGGTCTTTACTGGGTTCAAGGATTCAATCACTTGGAAGTCCAATTGAGGCCTATTCCTTGTAGCCTTTTGCAGTGTGTTTTTCCCACTTCTTGCAAAATTTTCCCAAAGAAGTTGAAAAAACACACATTCAAATACCCTCTATCACTTTACAAGATATTTTGAAGGTTTTAGTTTCAGAAGTCCTCCATACATAGGGTTCCTACAAACTAGGATCAATAGGGCTAATAGGCCTAATTTCTAGGATAGTTTGCAACATAATGCAAAAATTACTCAAAAATTGACCAAATGGATTGATATAAACTTGACCCTCCTAGTATCTCAAGATATGACTATGCCCTAACTAAAAATACACTTAGTCCATACAATACTTCACTACCCTGCATAAGAATGCTCACTGTTTCATCTTGAAGCCACTAACCAGACAATGCATGCTCACCTATGGCTTGGAATTAAAAATAACAACTTGACTTTCCCTAACTCCTAACTTTACATATATATAGACCATTGACTCCCCTAACATTTTTATCTATCCTTAGGAAGATCCCATGGTTAGATTTCATGGGGGAGCCACGAATCGACTGACTGGTCAGGACAGGACCAGTGAACACACAAAACATAAAATATTTTATCTAAGACCTTACACTACCTCTAAACAACTATCTTAATCAATGAAAGATGCTTCAAGCTGTCTTAGGAATACAAAACAACCATTAGTTTCAGTCTTTCAATCCATTACATATGACTATCATAACAAAATGCTTAGGATTCCTGAATACATAGAGTTGCAGAGCTATTTCACTCTTCAAATCTTGTTACAATGTATGATTCCCCCTCTAGGTTCGAGTCTTGTGTCACATTAGATACCATCTCCATGATTCTAGGGACTTTTGGTCAATTCCCACTTCCTATTCATAAGGGGATCCAAAGATAACCGAGTTGCATGCAACATTTGCAATAATTGCAAATGTTGTCATTGCAACATTTTAGCAACTTTTGGCATCTTTGCCATTATGCCTCTTCCCTAAGTTTTAGGACCTCTAACCTCTTCATTTCAAGGATCCAAGACCATTTATGACCATATGGCATCTCTATGACATCATTTATGTGTTTAAGACACATTCATGGCTCAAATCCAACATTTAAGCAACTAAGCCTAAGAAATATAAAAACTACTAACAATGGCTAATTTAGTGACCTTAGTCCTAATGACTAACTCACTTAGCCCACATTGCAGTGAAATTCTAAGGTCCAAAAAAAACCTAACTATCTTGACTTGGCCAATGTCAACTACAAGCCAAAATATGACAAAAACATGGAGGTTAGCCTAGGTGTGCTCCTGCACCATCCTCCCCAAAACAAAAAGTTCAATCCACCCTTGGATTGAGGATGCTTGGATCAATCCCCATCTTCTTGAACTCTGATTCTTTTAACCATACTACATTAGCATCCGTTTGATCATGCTTCTTTATCAAGTGTTCCTTGTAGGCTTTGGTTCTAGTTTGTTTGTAGACTCTAGTATCCAACACACTATCAGCTCCTGTGACTGTAGCTGGGGGTAATTGAAGATCTTCCACATCTTTGATCACTTCTTGGAGACTCTGATCCATGTCTTTCTATGGTCCTTTGTAATGGACTAAGTCTGAAGTATTGAAAATAGGTGACAATCCACTGTCTTCCGGTAGCTCAACTCTGAATGCATTCTCTCCATACTTAGCTAAGATAGGATAGGGACCTATCCTTCTCATATGAAACTTGTGAGGGACTCCCTTTTTTAGTCTTTATTTGTTAAGATGCACCATGACCATGTCACCCACTTTGAACTGAACTACTCTCCTACTCTCATCAACCTTGGTTTTATGTTTCAAGGTGTTCTTTGTCAAATTTTTTTAGACTGTATCATGTATTTCCTGCATTGCATAAGAAAAATCATCTGCATATCCACTTTCCTTGACTCCATCCTTCAAGTCTCTCAACTCATATACTCCTCTAGGATGTAATCCATACACTACCTCAAAGGGGCTCTTCCCTGTTGATCTATTGATGGTATCATTGTAGGCATACTCACCTTGCCCAATCAATTGATCCCATTGTTGTCCATACTCCTTGGTCAAACATCTTAGAAGATTTCCAAGGATTCTATTCACCACTTCAGTCTGACCATCAGTTTGGGGATGGTATGCAGACCCAAAGGATAAATTAGTGCCCAATCTTTGCAAAAGAGTCTTCCAAAAATGACTCATAAATTTAGTGTCTCTATCTGACACTATGCTCATAGGCAACCCATGTATTCTTACTATCTCTTTGAAGAAGAGAGAGGCTATTTGGCTGGCATCATTAGTGGTCTTGCATGGCAAAAAGTGAGCCATCTTGCTAAATTTTCCCACAACTACACATACTCTATCCATGCCTTGTTTTATCTTGGGTGACCCAACTACAAAATCCATGCTCAAGCATTCCCATGGCCTAGTGGGAATAGGTAGTGGCTGATAAAGACCTACATTTGAAGAAGTACCTTTTTCTCTTTGACATACAATACAATTTTCCACATACCT
>MU227754.1:136625-168609 GCA_018584345.1 Thuja plicata
CTTGGCCAATAATAGAACCTTTGAAAAAGTTCTTGGGTCTTAGTGATCCCAAAGTGACCACTCAATGCACCATTGTGCTTTTCTTGGATTAAGTTCTCCCTAATAGACCCTCTAGGGACACACAACTGATTTCCCTTGAACAAAAGATTAATTTTCAAAGTTTATTCAACATACTTTCTATGAAAATGATTCTTGAATTCAACACATACCTTATAAATATCTGCAAAGTCTTCATCATCAGCATATAGATCCTTAAAATGATCTATTCCCATTCTCTTCAATTGAATCTCTTGGATGTTAAGAGCTCTTCTAGACAATGCATCTACCACTTTATTGAGGACACCTTTCTTGTGTTTGATATTAAAGGTATAAGCTTGTAAGTATTCCACCCATTTCATGTGCTTGTGTCTCAACTTCTCTTGAGAATTTAGAAAACTTAAAGCGTGATTATCCCAGTAGACTATGAACTCCTTGGGGAGTAATTAGTGTCTCCATTTCCTTAAAGCCTGAACCAATGCATACATTTCAAGGTCATAGGAAGAATACTTCCTCTTGGATTCACTCAAATTTTCTGAATGAAATGCTACTGGTCTTCCCTCTTGACTTAGGACAGCTCTAATAGCCACATTGCTTGCATCACACTCAATGGTGAAAAGCTTCTCAAAGATTGGTAATACTAGGACAGGTTGGGTAGAAATCTTTTCTTTCAACAACTCAAAACTCTTAGTGGCTTGTTCATTCCATATGAACTTGGTCTTCATTCCTCCTTTGATTGTGTCCAACATAGGAGCACAAATAGCACTAAACTACCTTATAAACTTCCTATAATAATGAGAAAGGCCATGAAAACCTCTTACCTCTGTTGCTCTCCTTGGAGTAGGCCAATTCATGATGGCTTCCACTTTACTCTTTTTTTAGATTTCCATGAGAGAGAACAAACCCAAGGTACACTAGCTCTTTTTTGATGAGCTCACATTTCTCCAAGTTGATCATCAACTTCTCTTCATGTAGCTTCTTCAAGACAATCTCAAGGTGTTGAAGATGTTCCTCTCTTGTCCTACTATAAATCAGTATATCATCAAGATATACTACTACAAATTTTCCAATGTATTCTTTGAGGACTTCATTCATGAGCCTCATGAATGTAGAGGGGGCATTAGATAGTCCAAATGGCATGACAAGCCATTCATACAAACCTTCATTGGTTTTGAATGTGTTCTTCCATTCATATCCCTCATGTATCCTAATTTGGTGATACCCAATCTTCAAGTCTATGTTACTAAAGTACTTAGCTTCACCTAGACAGTCCATTAGGTCCTCAATCCTAGGTATGGGAAACCTATACCTAATGGTTATCTTATTTATGGCTCATGAATTAGTACAAAGTCTCCATGTTCCTCCTTTCTTTGGTGCTAGGACAGTAGGTATTGCACAAGGTCTAATGCTTTTCTTGATAAGGCCTTGGTTAAGGAGTTCTTCTATTTGCCTAGCAATTTCCTCATTTTGTTGAGGTGTCATCTTGTAAGCTGCCTTATTAGGAAGGGTAGCTCCAGGTATGAAGTCTATCCTATGACTTATGGCTCTTGTAGGGGGTAATGCTGATGGTTTTCCATCACTTACTATGCCTTCATAAGTCTGCAACATACTTTGTATCTCCTTAGGTATCTCTGATTTCTTGTCTCCTTTTCTTCATTCATTTCTCTTGGCCTTAGTACCAATGCATAACCAACTCCTTCTCCTTCTTCCATGGCTTCTATGAATTCCTTTTCACTCACCATAAGCACATTAGGACCTGCTGTCTTCACATATGCATCTTCTAACAATGATTGGATTTTGAAAGTTACTTAATCCTTCTTGAATGTATAGGAGTTCTTAACTCCATCATGGATAGCTTGGCAGTCAAATTGCCATGGCCTACCCAGGAGCAAGTGACATGCATCCATGGGCAGCACATCACATATAACCTTGTCCTTATATCTCCCTATAGAGAACTCTACCCATGCTTGCTCGTTGACTAAGACATGTTGTCCCTTATTGAGCCATGTGACCTTGTAAGGATGGGTATGAGGTATCCTTGTCATGCCTAACTTGCTAACTTCTTCTTCTGACACAATGTTGTCAGTAGACCTTGAGTCTACAATGACTCTACATACTTTTCCCATCACCTTACATTTGATCCTTAATAAGGACCTTCTTTGGCTTGGCTCCTCCTTGATTGGCTCCTTGGTCAATGTTCTCCTCATCGTGAGGTTCTCACCTTCTTCAGAATTTAGTGGCACCTCAGAGTGTGTCTCTACTGCATTTGTCTCTTCATGAACTAAATTAGTTCTCTTGTTACCTCCTTGAGAAGTACTACCCTTCTCTGGACACCTATAGGCAAGGTGTCCCATTTGGTTGCAATGGTAAAATTTCATATTGGCAAAGTAATTTCCTCTTCCTTGTCCACCACTTCAACCTCTAAAATTTGAGTTCCTTCCTCTACCACCTCTATTAGAACTTCCTTCTTTCTGCTCAGTGTACTTGAATTCTCCTTGTGTCCTTGATTCTGAACTTCTTCCACCATAGCCACCTCTTGATCTTCTACTATCTCTTCCTCTACCTCTTCCTTTGGAGGTTTGCTCTTGTTTTCTTTTTCCCTTCCCCTCTATCTTCAAGGCCATTTGATAACATTGGCGAATGGTTTTGAAGTTCACAAGAATCATGTCTTCTTGAATAGACCACTTGAGTCCATTCAAGTATCTAGCTAGCTTGATGCTTTCATCCTCCACCACTTGTGACCTTAAGCACAACTTTTGGAACTCTTCGGTGCATGCTCGGACATCCAAATCTTTTTTTCTAAGATTGTGTCTTCTCCTATGTAGTTGAACCTCATAATCATTAGGTAGGTAAGTCTGCTTGAACTTAGTCACCATCCCCTTCCATGAGACTATAGGACTCTTTCCTTCTTTCTCCCTTTCAGTTTGAACAAACTTCCACCATGTGAGAGCTGATCCTCTCAACCTTGACTTGGCCACACTCACTTTTTGGGCCTCTGTGATACCATCACATTCAAAATGGTTCTCTATGTGTTCAATCCAATCCACAACTGAATCTGGATCCATTTTTCCACTAAAAAGTGGTACACCCTCTAAAGCTTTGCCACTTAAAGCCTTCAATGCCTTTAAGAAGGGTTCTTGATCATTGACAGGGTCAGGGTTTGTAACTTCCTCTTCTACATCCACTCCCTTTTCCCTTGCTTCTTCTTTATGATCTATCTTATCTTTCATCTTCTCAGCTTTGTCTTGGACTTCTCCCAAGAGTTGCTCCATTTGAGACAACCTTTCTCTTAACAACTTGTTGTCTTCTTCTTTCTCATCCAAATTTTTGGCTAACTCAGCATTAGTCACCATGGATTTGTCTTCTACTGATCCAAATGGTGTATTCTCTCCAACTGATTCAATAGGCTGAAACATCCACCACAAGCCTGATCTCAATCAAGCTCTGATACCAATATGATGTAAGTGTTCCAAGGGCTTGCTTGTACAATTGACTAAGAAGATCTTCTTTGTCTTCTTTAGGGACCCTAATCTCCTCTAGGTCCTTATTAGGCTTAGATGATTAACTAAGTCCTAATCCAACTCTTCTCTAAGAGTCTCACACTTTGTGCTTCACCTTTGAAAGACTAACACCCTAGTAGTTACTTCACTTCCTCTCCTACACTTAGAAGGATCTAAGTGCCAACTCCACTCTAGCATTCATGAATCATTGCAAGGGTGTCTATCATCATGTAGATAGTCCACTTGATCCCATTTGAATCACTTGGAAGTCCAATTGAGGCCTATTCCTTGTAGCCTTTTGTAGTGTGTTTTTCCCACTTATTGCAAAACATTCCCAAAGAAGTTGAAAAAAAAATCACACATTTAGATACCCTCTATCACTTTACAAGATATTTTGAAGGGTTTAGTTTTAGAATTCCTCCGTACATAGGGTTCCTACAAACTAGGATCAATAGGGCTAATAGGCCTAATTTCTAGGACAGTCTACAACACAATGAAAAAATTACTCGAAACTTGACCAAATGGATTGATATAAACTTGATCATCCTAGCATGTCAAGATATGACTATGCCCTAATTGAAACTTCACTTAGTCCATATAGTACTTCACTACCCTGCATAAGAATGCTCACTGTTTCACCTCCAAACCACTAATTGTACAATGCATGCTCGCGTAGGGCTTGGAATTAAAAATAGAAACTTGAATTTACCTAACTCCTAACTCTACATATATATAGACCATTGACTCCCCTAACATTTACATCTATCCTTAGGAAGATCCCATGGTTAGATTTCATGGGGGAGCCATGAATCGACTGACTGGTCAGGACAGGACCAGTTGACACACAAAACAAAAAATATTTTATCTAAGACCTTACACTACCTCTAAACAACTAGCTTAATGATTTAAAGATGCTTAAAACTATCTTAGGAACACAAAACAACCATTAGTTTTAGTCTTTCAATCCATTAGATATGACTGTCATAACAAAATGCTCGGGATTCCTGAATACATAGAGTTGCAGAGCTATTTCACTCTTCAAATCTTGTTACAATGTATGATTCCCCCTCTAGGTTTGAGTCTTGTGTCACATTAGATTCCATCTCCATGATTCTAGGGAATTTTGGTCAATTCCCACTTCCTATTCATAAGGGGATCCAAAGATAACCGAGTTGCATGCAACATTTACAATAATTGCAAATGTTGTCATAGCAACATTTTGGCAACTTTTGACATCTTTGCCATTTTGCCTCCTCCCTGAGTTTTAGGACCTCTAACCTCTTAATTTCAAGGATCCAAGACCATTTATGACCATATGGCATAATTTATGTGTTTAAGACACATTCATGACTCAAATCCAACATTTAAGCAACTAAGCCTAAGAAATATTAAAAACTACTAACAATGGCTAGTTTAGTGACCTTAGTCCTAAAGACTAACTCACTTAGCCCACATTGAAATGACCTTCTAAGGTCCAAAAACAACCTAACTATCTTGACTTGGCAAATGTCAAGTAAAATCCAAAATATGATAAAAACATGGAGGTTAGCCTAGGTGTGTTCCTGCACCAGTGACATGCAATATGCATTATTGTGATCCCATACCTTTTATATATAACCTCATTCTATCACTCCATACCAGGTAGTTGTCCTTAGTGAACTTGGGAGGTTATTTCCTCATCATTGGATCTTTTCCTCAAGTTGTTAGGATTACCAAAAAGAGGACCAAAGGTCTGATACCAATAGTTAGTATTATTAGATCCATGATTACTGAGAGGGGGGGTGGTTGAATAAGTAATCTAACAAATCATACTTTTCACAAACCATTCAACAACTTGCATCAATTAACTTTCATAAAATGAATAAGAAAACCAATGACGATAAAAAAACCACAACCATGAAACACAATAACACCAATATTGCTTGTGGAAACCCACCCGAGAAAAAAAAGTGTGGTGATGACACCCAGAAATAATTATGCACCCTTCTGAAGTACGCCGGTTAAGAGCTTAGCCTTGTTAGAAGCTTACAAATACTTGGTTAAGAGCAAGATCCTATTAGGGGCCACCCACTTAAGGGATTTACCTATATCCATATTAGGAGTAACCCTCTTAAGGGATTTCAAACCCTAATTAAAGAGTCACCTAGTTAAAGGATTTACAACTCAAACCTATTAGGATCTACCCAGTTAAGGGATTTTCTTACATAAATTATTAGGAATCAACAAGTGAAAATGATCTGAGAAAATAACATTACTCCTCTGCTAGTACAGATTTAGTTCAAGCTCAATATTTGCTTCACATTTAGACTATCCAAAACCTACCACCACACAACTGCATTCATGATCTTTCTCTTGCACACACTTCTCATAATACATCATTTTATATGTAAATACATTTCAAGCTCATTAGGCGGCCACCACCTAGAACATGACCAAATAGATCATTACAAACATTACCTCTCGATCCTTAAACCCTAAATCATATTACCAATTTGAAATTACAATTTCAAGTCTAGGCTGACGTTCAGACTCAATGCACATTGATTTGACAAAGAAAAGTCAAACCATAACACACTCTCCAATGTTCTTGCACAACTTCAAGGAATTTGGTCATAATGATCATAAAAATGCCAACTCATCAATCCACATTAATTTACAACATCACCATGGTCCCTAGAACACATAACCACTTATTGCAACATGATGCGTCATCACCGGTTGAGGATCTGACTGATTGTCCTTAGAACTTCTTTTAATTTTTGTTGAACGATCTTCTATCCATTAAAACAGGGTCTTCCGATCACCAAAACATGATGCGGTCGCAACAACAACCTCATAACATAGTCAAGATAACATATTGTGAACCAAAACACTTGAATCCAAACCTGTTTGACACAATCATCATATCATTCCTCCTTGGCTTCATCCTGTTCTTCCTGTTGACCTATCATCCTTCAATCAATCATAACTCACACCATACATATGATAAACCTATGTGGTCATAGATATAGCATATAGAGACATCACTTAGTCTTCCTTCAAAATCATACACACCAACTCTTAACACAACTTTGGATCCAGGGTATATGTGTAGGATCATTGTATGCCAAACTATGGCCTTAAGTGACAATGAAAAATCAGAAAATCGGGGTTAGTCAATTTGAGGTAAAAAGTTGAACATCTTATCAACCTTATATGAAAAAGTTGTAAGAATAGAATCTGTAGGAAATTGAATGTAGTTTCTAAACTACTACCCTTTTTAAAAAAAAAATCTAATTGTTGAAAATTTTAGATTTCAATGCAGTAGTACGAAATTGTTAGGAAAAAGATAAAAAGTACGTGTATGTCTGACCACCTTAATCACAATCAAATGATTATATATTTTCACAAGATTCTAGATATTAGTAGTAGACTCATGCCCGAATGTGAAACATATTTTTGTGTAATTTTTTCCCAACTAAATAATTAATGATGAATTTTCTGCTATAACTTTTTCAGAATAAAAAAATTCCCGTGTCTGACCACCTTAACTAATTCTAAACTTTACAAAATTGAAACTTATTTTTTTCTTATAATAGGCAAAGCATCGAATGTGACACATGATTCAGATTTTAAAAAGGTTAAACCATTTGAAAGTTATAGTTATTTTTCAATCATTCTATCAATTAGGACTTTAGAGGTAACTCAATTAGAAAATAAGTAATAATTACTCACTAAACTCAAAATTTAACAACAATTATATTGATGGAAAGTTGATAATCTCTTTAAGAAACCCTTTTTGTTTCACCAATTTTGGGTGAAAAAAGGTTGTCAACTACACATTTTTTGGGTTGACCATCCATGTTTGGAATTGCAAAGCCAAAACCTAAGGCAAATACCAAGCCAAATCAGATATCCGAAACAATATCAGATATCCGATATGTCTCAACCAAATTCTGCTTTCCATTTGATATTTCAACATTGTCAATTTTCAACATTTTCATTTCGATGCTATTTTCAATTTTGATTTTAGTTTTTTATATATTTCATTTTTTATAATGTTAATATTATATAAATACTAGAAGATAATAGCATTAGTAATAATAAATTAGTATTGTATAATAGTATAATAGTAGTATTATATTAAATATTAATATTAGTATGATATTTAGTAATATTAGTATTAATATATTATTATTATTTATATTAGTATTATATATTTTTTATATGATAGATATACAAGATTTAGGTGTGCATTTGATTAGCTCATCAAAAATAACGATAAACTTCACTATGCATTGGCTAGTCATGTTCTTTGGTTCGTTTAGTTACTTATACATTCATAATGTTTTTGTCAACCTATAAACTTCTTGTTTTCTCTATTAAATTTTCTTGTGCCTTCAAAATCAAGGGATTGGAATGTAGATGTCATTGAGTACCATTTGTTAAAATTATACACTTTATGAGCGAAAATGACACACTTATTATATAAATTTTTTTATATAGAGTTGTGTATCTAAGATTTTTAGTAATTCTGTACCTCAAAATTTTGATAACATTGATATATTTATTCATAATATGGTTGTATCGATGATATAAAATGTATTTGTACGCAAGGTTGTGTGTACACTCAAGCTTGTATAATGATGAAATTCATGCAAGAATGCAAATATTTGACATGATTAAAAACAAATTATGATATGGAAAAACATATCATTTTCATACATTACAATTTAATTTTAATAGATTTCAATTGTAATATAGATTTCATTAGATTTATGTTTATCCCATTATGTAACCATTTGACCTATTAATCCCTATTTTCCAAGGGTGGGTCAAAGTGGTCAAAGCGGTCAATTAAGGTTGACCTAGCATATGAATGATGTATTTAGTTCAGCTAAGTCACATTGGTCATGTTTGCAAAGTTATAAGTATCATTGCTGTAAATTTACCAAAAGTTGCATTGTTGCTCAGTTGAAAGATGCACCAATTGGTCCCAATGGTGCATATTTAAAACCATTCATCATGGGACCAAACCAGCAGCTCCATCGGCTCTGTTTGGGTGAGTAAATGATAGTGGAGATCTCATTTCACCTCCGTAGCATCAAGAACGTTCTTGTGCATGCTGGACGTAAGTGTTCCCGAGGTGCACTAAGCCAAATCGAGCAATGATTTTTGGTGGGTGATATCTCAGACCTTGTGAGGGGTATCAGATAACCATGAAGTGCACAAGGACCATATTAGGAAGTCCTACAAGAAATTAGCTCAGTTTTTGGATATTCCACTTGGTTTCCATTTGGGGACCCAATCTCGGTTGGTGCAAAAAGTTACATTGTTGCTTAGTTGAAAGTTGCTCAATGGTGCATCTTTCAAACCGTTCATTGTGGGACTAAAACATCAGCTCCATTGGCTTCAATTGGCTAGGTAAATGCTAGTGGAGACCTTTTTTTTTCACCTGTGTAGCATCAAGAACATTCTAACGCATGTCACACCTAAGTGCTCCCAAGGTGCACTAAGCCAAATCGGGCAACAATTTTGAGAGTGATATCTTGGACCTCATGAGGGATATCAGAGATCTGTGAAGTGAAAAAGTACCTTATTAGGAAGGCCTACAAGAACATAGCTCAGTTATGAGATATTCCACTTGGTTTTCATTTGGCGACCCAATCTCGGTTGGTGCAAAAGGTTGCATTATTGCTCAGTTGAAATTTGCTCAATGGTGCATCTTTCAAACCATCATTGCAGGACCAAACTATCAGCTCCATCGGATCCAGTTGGACGGGTAAATGCTAGTGGAGACCTTTTTTCACCCGTATTAAGAACGTTCTGTTGCATGTCAGACCTACATGTTCCCAAGGTGCACTGAGCCAAATCAGGAAGTAATTTTTGGAGAGTGATATCTAAGACTTCATGAGGGATATCAGAGATCTGTGAAGTGTAAAAGGATAGCCTTGGTAAGGCCTATAAGTACATAGCTCAGTTTTTGGATATTACACTTGGTTTCCATTTGGCAACCCGATCTCGGTTGGTGTAAAAAGTTGTATTGTTGCTCAGTTGAAAGTTGCTCAATGGTGCATCTTTCAAACTATTTTTCCTAGGACCAAACCGTCTATTCTATTAGGTTTAATTGGCCAGGTGAACCCTATTTAAAACCCCATTCTTGCCACAAAGATACAAAGAATATCAATTACCACCCCATACCAAAGTGTTCCCAATGTCTATCATGCCTATTAGCCCAGTTGCACTTACTGATCTTACTGATGTAGAGAAATATGGAACACCAATCAACTCATAGGATCCAAATGATCTATCCATCCACTAATTATAGGAAAAAATCAGTAGACAAAAAAAAAGATCTCTAAAGCATGAATTTCACCATTATTCCTTCAAATATTTGTCTTTCTATCCATACCCACACATACACTTTTAGTTACAATAACTTGGTTCAACAATCATACTTTGACCACCATGCATTGTTCATGTTCCTTTCACTCAAACAACATCATGAAAAAAATCATCTCCTCAAGGATCATAAAATCTCCTATTTACAAAAATGTCACTATATTCAGAGTCATAGTAATTAAGTTTGATCACTGTCCTTCAAACACTATCCAATCTTTCAACCAACTTATAGAAAATACATTGGAAAAGCCCGCTAGGGGATCAAATATATTCTACCAAAAAAAACATTTGATACCAAATCGATTCCATTATAAAGCTCCTTGAATCTACTTTAAAACAAACCAGGTTTTGAATTTTTCTAATGGTTAAATCTTGAGATATTATAAAACCCTTACTTCTACCTCTATAAATGAGTGTTTGAAGACAATTTTAACAAAATCTATTAGATCTCTCTCCATAAGCCACGACACGTGCTCAAACTTGATTCATAAAAAAGTTAGTTCATCATAATTTTCTCCCAAATAGGTCCTAATGATTATTAAATCCATTTGTATGTAGAAAAATACTCAATAATAGTAGAAAAAGTGACTATTCCTGGGACAATTAAGAACATTTAATAAACAACTTACTTTCATGCTCTAAACTTCTATGACTGTCACCTTACTGTAGTAACCTCATGACAGTCAGAGGTGTATAAGGTTTAACATCATGAACTCTCCCCCAACCTGCTTGTCCTCTTTGATTCAACCATCTCATGGCATTTATAATGTTTTTTTTCTGATAACTTCCCAACTACCTTTTAGGACCGGACACCTACTTTTTATATTATTTTTGCAACTTTTACAAAATGTTGTACTTGACATCTTTGACAACTTTTTGATCTTATACTCAAACTCATAAAAAATTCTTATGGACATTGTTAACACATTAAAATGGACTATAAATGACCTTTTACAACCTTGGTACCCCATCATGGGTGTTTTTACATCATTTTTACCATTTGACCAATCTAGGTCCTGAATGGACAAATAGGACATCTTTTACAAATGGACTTTCATATTTGATCCAATGGACTCAAAATGACTTAAATACATCATAAGTGACCTTATTACAACAAATTCATCACAATTTTTCATATTTTGACCTTCGACCTTCTAGTGTATATGTACCTTAGGTGTTCCTACACCAGTTACCCTATAAGGAAGTCGAGTTAGGGTATGCAAATTTGGAGTCTATTAGGCCAGTTGCAGTCTATTACGCCTATTAGCCTATTACTTTGGTTGGAAAAAAGATTTTTTTTCTTTGGAAACTAAGCCTAATTAGGTCTATTACACATGACAATGCATGACAAAGATATAATATGGAAATGAACATACATACATACAACGCATGAAAAAGATGTAATATCGAAATAATACATACAACGCATGACAAAGATATAATATGAAAATTAACATACATATATAGATACAAATGTTTTTAGGACATCCTATTCTACTGGTGAATCATCAAAATGGATCCTATTTGAGGTACTATTTGGTTTTGATGGATCCTGCATGAACATAAAAGTGAAACCCCAAGTTAGATTACTTAATTTATATGGTTTCTACAAATTAAAAAAATTTTCAAAATCATAGTCAACAATAATAAATAAAAAAATTTTAAAATTGAAATCTCATGTAACTCGCCTCTCTATCTCCTCATGCGGTCAGTATTTTTAACATATTTCCTTGGTAGCGAAGGGACAATGCCACCAATGTTGACTCTGACCTATATATGTTTGCAAAAATGATATAAAACTATGAGTTATACTATTTAATGTTAAATCCTTGGTAGAAAAATATATTTACAAAATAATTGAATTAACATTAAAACTTACCTATGTTGAACTTTCTTCAGTCAATGTTGGTTGGGTCATCAACAATGCAAAGTCTTGGCATTGTACCTCCCTCAAACTAGGGGTGACCTATAAAAGTCAGAAAGATACTTGATACAATCATGAATTGATCATATATATACTTGATAGTAAAATAAAAACAAATAAATTTAGAAATATACATACTTTTTTGGCTATCGCTATGAATTGAGATGCCTATCACTCTACCATGGTGAACCGGTCTTACGACATCGTCAAAAACCACCCTCTGTCAAATAAACTATGTAAATTAAAAATGAGTACACAAAAGTGATAGCTATACATATGCATAAACAATCTAAAATACTTAATTACCTTCCCCTTTTCAATGCCTGATGCATGAAACCCCTCACATTGCCCCCCACTAGCAGCTGGTGAAAATTGCATCACTATGTAATAAGAGATAATAAAAATTAGAAAACACATGTATATACTATTATAAAAAAGAAAACCAATTAGTACATTAAAACGTGTGTACCGTGGAAGTGTCAAGGCCAAATGAAATGGCTAAAAGCATGGACCCCTCCACCTATGCCATATCCTCCTCTCTCATCAACTAAACATAAATGGAACACATAAAAATACAAAAGTGGGAAATCAATATAAGTAAGTTCTCATAAAAATATGAACATTTAAAATTAAATATAATGTGAGAATTTAACTATTTACTCTTACCGTAATAGTAGGAGTCCATGGCTCTGCATGCCCCTCCTTTTCTCTTGTGTGATGCACATCTCCATGAGGTGCTTCAGTGCCTATAGTGTCCTATGTAGTATCATCCACCTTGAAGATATAGTCATATGCATCACTATCATTCAGGGGATCCAAGCACAAATTCTTGCACATAATGCAAGTGTGGGGCGTACAAACATGTGAGCTCATGGAGGATGTGGAAGGGCCAGAATCATGAACATGAGGAGGAAACAATGCTACATTACCTAACCAGTAGATCACTCAAGGTATAAATGGATGTAATAGTCTGTGAGTTAGCCTCAACAATAATATCAGGATGTTGCACTATAGGAGGGGGTGAAATATCGGGGGGGAATATGTGCGAGATTTAACCTAGTGCACCCATGGCCTTTCCTAAGGAGCACCTAAGCCTATGCCCTGGTTCAGTCTCATGCTCCAATAGTTTACCTTGTGACCGAGCACAAATTCAATATACAATTTTCTTAAAAATATAATGGGACATCCAAAATGATGTGGGGTGGTTTATCAAAAACCATCCACCAGTGGTTCGAAAAGTGGTCATGTATTGTATCATTTTTGCACCATTTAATTAACAACTTGGGGTTTTTAGGGTCCAATTTTAATCCCATTTTGGGATCCACAAAAAGGTTACATATACCATTTTCAGTTATAGTTAGGTTCATAACTTGATCATAATCAAGCCCATCATCGAACTCCACATGCATGGAATCGTGCCAAAGAAGTGCAACATTATGTTGCTCTGTAAATTTCTCCATGTTTTCAATAATGGAGTTCAAGTTGGAAAACATGGGGCACAATGTGGGGATATTGGCATATGTAGTCTGAAAGCCTCTAAGCTGATTTATATTTTCTCCTATAAGATCCTCTAAAGGTTGAGGGTTTAGGATTGGTTGGTCTTCTGGAGGTGGGGGATAGTTTTTAGGTGGTTGGGGGTTGTTTGGAGGTGGTTCTAGATTGTTTGCGGGATCATTGGGAGGGTTTTGTGCTTGGTTTGAACCCATGTCTGATTACAATAAAAATAAATATGTAATTATAATCAATTTTTAAAAAATGATAAAAAAATCAATTATACCCTAGTTTTTATTAAAAAAACTACCAATTTCAATTAAAAACATCAAATAAAAAATAAAATAAAAATTGAACGTACCTATTCAAATTGGCGACAAATTTGCAGCTGTAGTAACATATATGCAATCCTCTATCAGATATGAGATAATCCTTGGTTGTGTTTCTCAATGTTTTCACAATGAAAATTGAGAAACGTAGCCCACAGGCCTAAATCAATTTTACTGGAAAATATCAGATATCTGATTTTATATTGGATATTGGATATCAGATGTTAGATATCTGATTAGGCTTGTGCTTTGTATTTTGGTTTGGCCATGTGTACTGACATTGAGGCCTACTAAAAAATTCATCACGCTTTTTAGTGCATTTTTCACAAGTGAAAATAGGATTTTTTTTTCACATCAAGTTTTTGGCATACCATGATCTTGCACATACCCTCCAACCTCTTGAGAATACATCAGCATAAAAGGCACACTGTCAACCAACAAACACTATGTTGACATCAATGAAAACATCATAACTGATCAACCTATCATCAGATCTGCATATAACATACATCAACTTATCTATGCATCAGTTATAACAATCTCTCTCTCTCTCTCTCCATTTACAAATAGATATATCTATAGGGAGATATAGATAGAAGGGAATGAGTGAATTGGAGTGGGTTGGTAAATATGAGTACTAAGAATTTAATTTAACATAAGATGAATCTATAGGAAGATATAGATAGAGGGGAAAGAGTGTATTGGAATGGGTTAGTGTACACGAGTATTAAAACTTGACTTTAACATAAGATCTACTAGCAATTGCACCCTGGTGTGAAATGGGTATGACGAAGATATGTGGAAGGGGAGATAAAATGTGAAAATCAAAATGTGTTGAAAGAAAGTATAGTTTTATTAATGTAAGAGATAAGTATGTTGTTTTTGTTTTAAGAACTCTCTCTCTCTCTCTCTCTCTCTCTCTCATCTATCCTCACTTTCAATAATAAATGTCATTTAGGATTTTTCTTAGGGATAAATAACATTTTTAGATAAGAAAAATGCATATGGTTTCTATAAGACTGAATCTAGTGCACATTTTAAGTTTTTCAAAATGCGATTGCATTTTTTAGAACTTTTATTTCTTCAAAACCCAATCAGGTTTTGAAGAACTTAGGCTCGATATTTACCAAGTCGTAACCCAATCATGTTATTTTAAATTTTAAATAACCCGACCGAATTACTAATGATTTTGGGTTTTTGGGGGGTGTGGCCACTTTTCTGTCCAGAAAATTTGTGGTTTAACCCATTGGTATGATTCATGTTTGCATTATATGATTATGCTCTTGTGTTATTGTTTTGAGAATTAGGGGTAGGTTATCTAGGTGCTGTATGGGGGAGTGGGTCTCAATGGGGGTCGAGGACCTATAGTGGCAAGTCCAGGATAACCCATTAATTGGGGATACCATTGAAAAATATAATTATGAATGCCTCACCCATGCTTTAGTACTATTTGTATAGGTTAAGGATGAGAATGTGATGATGCATGTCTGTCTTTGAGATGTGTTGAGCTGGCATGATCATACTTCCTTTTCCTCACATAAGGATTGTCTGGTTCCATATGAGTTCTCACTTGGGGGATGAGGTCTAGAGTGACTAGTCTAGGATATCCCAAGATGAAGTATATGTGATGTCACTCTTCCTGTAGGTATCCTAGGTTTCCTCCATAGGATTGTGGTTACCTCTAGTAGTTGGTCTTTAGTTGTTGATAGTTGTGAGCCTTTGTATTTCTTTTCAAGAGTTCTTGTTTTTTTTTGTATCCCGAAGTTGATTTATTCATTTCTATTTTTTTTGGCTTTCTTATATATTTGGGGCCTTATGTCTATCTCCTCAGTATGGTGGGGTGGGTCTTAGGGTTCCACATGGTTGGGTGGTAGTGATTCTTCCTCCATCGAGGTTTGATGGACCTGTTCGTGTTCTTGGATGGATCTTGATTGTTGTACCTTTGTTCTTTCTATATGGATAACTTAATTGTTTATGTATCATTTTAGTATATCATGTATTATTTGTACTTGATGTTGTAAATTGGATACCTCATGTGGAGAAGAATGTATTTATAATCATGATGATGTAAATTCAATCTTGAACTATGTAGCTATGATTAGGATTGAAGATGTATTTTATTATACTTGATGTAAGATTTGATCATTTCATAAATGGATAATATTAGAAGAGGTTACATTTTATGATTATGTGATGTTATTATCATATTGGAAAATAATTAGGAACATTTGTAAATTGGTGTTTAAAAGTAAATATAATGATAATATAATGATTACCCTTAATGAAATGTAATTCATATGGTTCAGTTAATTAGATGATGTTATAATTATGTTACTTAAGTAGCGATGTTAGGGAACCTTAGAGGACATAGGTTAGGAATAAGGGTTATTCTCTCTTTATGGTTTTGATAATGCAATTGTGAAATGTTAAATTATGTTAATTTCACAATCATAGTTTGTAATGAAATAATAATTTTATATTAAAATGTACTTGCACTTAGAAAATAATAGTTCCATGTCATTTTTTAAGATTATTTATTGTCCTCTATGGTTCCTTAGTGGGGCATTACAATCAATAGTGAAGCTCAAGTTTCTACACTAGGAACTCTGGAAATTGTTTGCCCATTAGGTGTTTTAAATATTAGTATTATCGAATTATGTTCTTTGATGCTTATCTCCATCCTGGTTTGTCTCATGTTTGTGTTTTGACTTCTATGTCTAGTAATTATGAAACTTATCCCTTTATGCCTTTTCATCCCCTAACTTGGCCTTGGAGAACTTTTCTTACCCTTTTCTTTTGTTTCATGCCTAAGAAAGATGTTTCTTGTGTCTCATAGTACTAGTTGAGGTTGAGGACAAGGGTGAGGTAAGGGTAAATGAAGTCATCATGTAACCCCACTGATTTCTCAGCATGATATTTTTTAGGAGTCATACCTGGAGAAATAATATGATCATCAAAGCCCATGTTGCAGCATTGGGATCTCTGGTTCTGAATGTACCAATGAAGTTATTGTTGTGAAATGACACACATATTTGAAAGGTTTTGAGTAGAGATTTAGTTTTTATCTTGTCGCTTGGGGGTGCCTTGTATAGCCATTTGAGATTTTATGATGAATAGAGCCAAGAAGTATGTGGTAGAGGAAGAGTACCCCCTAGGTCATTGTACCCCTTAGGGATGGATGGATACTCTATGTTAGATCCCTTGATGGTATAATGATGGGATTTTAGTGTGTTTCTCCATATATTGAGTCCTTGTTTCACCCTTGTGTGTTTGGCATATGTGGATTTTGGTGACAAAAGTAGTGTTGTCATGTTTCATCTAACATGATATTTTGAGAGTATGTTGTTAAGGGTTAATTTGAACCTCTTGTGGTAAGGAATTTGGTCTTGAGTGATGATATCCATAAATAATAATCCTTGTTCTCTTGGATGTTTAATAGTCATTGAGAGACCTTATTTCTTTGTCCCTTTTGAATTGGCATGTTTGACTAATTGCATCTACCATGTTGTATGTGAGTGTTGCATTTCCTGTGATAGAAAGATAATCAATTTATGTCTATGAGAGTTGAAATTTTTATGGTGCATTAGATTTTATAAATAGTATATTTTGATGTTCGAATGATGGATGAAGGAAAATGAAGCTTATGTAGATCACCACTATAGAATAATTGGGTTAAAGACCGATGTCCCCAATTTACATAACCTATTGCATATGTATGTTCATTTGAATGACTTAAATTTCTTGTGGCATTATGGAGATTATTTTATTCTTCTAAATTTTGTTTATCATGCATTAAGAGCTGCCATAGTATTATGTTTTGGTTACCTCATGTAGTGTACCATAAAGTGTTTTAATAAAATTTCTATACCATTTTCCATGGTGCCCATGACCTTGTTAGAATCCCATGTGTGATCTATGTGAGTCACCATTATGTATGTCCTTGATTAAATACCTTATGTTAGGAGACCAAGATGGAACTTGTGTTGTAAAATGATATTAATTATGGATTTTGTGTTAAGCCTATGTGAATGCGATTACCTTGTGAATGTTACATCCTAAGTGAACCTTTTTCATGTATCCGTATGCATATGTATTCTTGCATTAAGAGGTGATTGCATAATTATTCTTTTTCATAGAAAAAATTTCATTGCATTAAAATGATACATGTCTATAAGTAAGTAGAAACCATCTTTTCTTATATTATTGCATACAACCTACTTACGAAAGGAGTACGTAATGACTCATTTATCTATTGTGTCTAGCAGACATTATCCAACATACACTATAAGTTGTACCTTTGGGTGTTTTGTGGTGGTTAATCCCTTAAATGTAGCTAATATCTCTGTTTGTGAATTTTTCATGGTTGATGATTCATTTTTTATTGACAAATTGCTCCATGTGTGTTTTTTTGCTAGCAATGAAAATTTAATTTTTCTTATGCTTGGATTGGCCACTAAAATCCTCTCTCTATCTATTTTATGACTCTTGACACACTTGATTTTTTGTTGGAATTATCAATATTTTATGATTCCCCCACTTGGGTTTTATCTTTTTAAATCTTATGGTGGCTATTCTGAATGTTTAGTCTTGTCCCTATTTTTGTGTTAAGTTTTATTCTCTACCACGTTCATTATGAACTTATGATAGTGTGTACAAGGGACAAAATCGTACATAATGGTACTATATATGAGTGTTGATTAGTTAGAGCTGTGGCTAAACCAAAGTATTAAAAGGTGATTTTCATGATAAATGTAAATGTAACTTCTTAAAATTATATGAATCATTGGGAAATGTGTGAATGATCATATGAAAACTTCATCACATGTGTTTATTATATTATGATATGTAAACTTTTTTTCCCTCAACAAATGTTATACATTCCTTGTGCATCATTGTTTAAAAATGGCTTGCTATGTTTACACTTAATAAGGTGTATGTTGTAATTCATGTTCAATGCTTATTCTATCTAATATGGTTGAGGTTGTGATATGTTTAGTGTTTTGTTTCCCTTTGATCTTCTTATTACATTTATTGTGGGCACTTAACATTCCATTTCTTTGATACAAAACCCCTAACTACACATATGAATAACATTGTGTAGAGACGAGAGTACCCTTAGTTAGTGCTTTGGTATTTAGTCTTTTTGTGAGACTCCTTTTTAGGAGTTGGTGTGAACTGAGTACCTACCTTTCGTGAAATGTGTCATTTGTAGCCTAAGGATAGGGGAGGATGCAATCCCTTTGAGTGGGGTTGACTATCTCATTAGTGGGGTTGAATATCTCATTGAGTGGGGTTGAACTATGAAGACACTAGTAGATGGATTTCATGTGGAGTTCTACAAGAAATATATTGCCTAGGTGTACACTGATTTATTTGAAATGTATAAGGCTTGAATCTTAATTATAAAGGCTCCTCTAATAAAAAAAATCAATAAATGGATCATTAAGTAACTTTCCAAGGATGGAGATAAGGCATTGATAAAGAATTGGTGACCAATCAGTTTACTTAATTTATCTTACAAGATTTTGACCAAGGTCTTAAAGCCATTAGACTAGTAGATATTATTCCTTCATTCGCTAGTAGTATCCAAATTCACTTTATAAAAGATAGATATATCTTAGATAATTTACTAACAACCTGAGAGGCAATGGAATGGACATGATACTCTTAAAAAAATGTAGTTATGTTCCATTTAGACTTTGAGAAGGCATATGATAGGGTAAAGTGGTTTTTTTCTGAGTGAATCTTGAGGAATTTGGTTTTCTTGTTAATTTTCATTACATGGTGAATACCTTATTAAAATATGTAGTTGTACAACAAAAGTTAATGGATCCCTTTATTAGGTATTCACTTTGGAAAGATCAATTAGACAACATTGCCTCCTACACCCTGGTCTCTTTTTAATACTTTTTGATGCAATTCACTACCTATTAAGAGAATCTTATTTGTCCTCTAGGATTAGGGGCCTCTCCCTTCCAAATAGTAATATTTTTTAAAAATTAAATTTTCTCATGAAACTGCATTATTTATAGAACTTGTTCAAAAAGTTATATGAATAAATATATTTATAAGTTGATAATTAAAACTGCAAATTAAAAACCTAAATAAGATATTTTGTATACATACTTATAATTTATAAATAATTCTTTTATATTTAATCTTTGTTTCTATAGTAGTATTGGAGTAAGTTACATAAAATGGGATGAAGTGAATCTTTTTTCCTTATTGAAATAAGTATATGATTAATGCCTTAAAAGCAACCTCTAACAGTATAAAATAAGGAAAACATCTTTTACAAATTTCTCTTCAAAGATAAGGTTTGATGTATAGGATATTTTTTGGTTAAGTAAAAATGATACAAGGCGGTGTTTGTGAAATCTTATATTATGAAAACATGTGTGATCGAATGAAACAAGATATTGTTATTTAAATGCTTTAAATAATTTATAAGCAATAGGCCCTAAACATAGATACATATATTTTTGTGGCTTTATCATCTTTGAAATTTCAAAGTGTCCACATCAATTATTTTAATCCACCATTCAATGTTTAATTATTAAAATCTTAGGTTATATTTTCTTTACTAGGCAATTTTTGAAATAATTTTTTAAAGGTAATGCTTTGAGTATAAAGTAGTTAATATATAACTGAATTAAGTAGTATGAAATATATTTAATTTCATAATATGATGGATATTTAATACAAGTATAGATTGATTTATATATTTTGGTATTGCTAGTTCAATGAGTGGGTGTGGTCCATACTTAAATTTTGAGATCCTATGTGGTATATCATTCACTTGGTCAAGATAATGTGAAACTATTCATCCATTCCTATGACCTTGCATGACCTATCGTTAGCTAATACAAGAAATGTGTAACTCTCTTGATTTACTATCTATAATAAATAAAACCAACATTGTTGGTGAAAAGGATAAAAACTTCAAATTAGGAGGCTTTGGGTTCTAAACCTACAAACTAAGTGATTTAATCATATTATCTATGTTATACGTGTCCTACATGATTATAAATGTTTAGATAGCAGTATGACTATCAAAATGATATTATAACAGAAGTTAAACTTGACATATTGTTTTTCCATGATAGGTTTTACAAGCATACATGATAGTTTTAATTTTGGTAATGGTGCTTTAGAGATTTATATGCTACATTTGACCACCAAATCCCTCTAGGGTAGAAATAGACGGCTAAAGGATTGTTCTCATCTCGAGGGTAAATGCATTAAGTAGAGGTTGAAAGGGGGTCGAAATTGGCCTTTTTTCTTTAAATTAATAATAGATGTATTTGAATGAGCAATTTGATATATCTATGATCAAAATTTGATGATATAATAAGAACATGAATATTAGTTCTTCTAATCTAATTTACTAACAACTTATTTCATAAAAATGGTAAAGATCCCAAGGGTCAAATTTTGGGTGTAAGTAAGTTGGTTCTCTTTTTTTATCCAATAATATGACATATTATCAAATGTACTCTTCCCATTGTTTGAGTTTCATCAATTGTTTTGTAATTTTATTTATTGGAAAGTTAACAAAATAAATTTATAAGTGATGAACCATAACTGATTGAATGTTTGAAGATGTTAAGTTGATCACCAAAATGCAGAAATATAATACAAGACATTAAATCAGTTAATGGATTGTATTGTCATTGATGTTAACTTGATATAATCTGATTGGTTATATACAAAGTGTCAAAGACTTCAGAGAATAAAAAAGATAAAGGTTATGCTTTCAGTAATGCATAGAGGATCAACATTCACTAAGTGACAACAAACACCGACGGGTAGTGCACCCTGACAGACAGAGAAAACCAAAAGTAAAGTCATAGTGTTGTCTGAGCAAGAAACCTGAGAAGCAGAATCATAAGCATTACTGACAAGCATAACTTTACAGTGTTGACCGAAGCTAATAAAGAGTTAAAGCACCGAAAAGAACTGAAGTTTAGAAGTGACAAAAGACTTATCTGGCAAGAGCTAAAGAAGGATTTAACTGGTTATTAATATTTTTTTCATTGACAAGTTAAAGCCAAAGATAAGTGAAAGATTTAAAGCAGTTTTATTACAGTTGGAAAGAATATATCTACGAGATAAAACATGAGTAAATGCTTTAAATCAAGATTGGCTAGAATTGTAGATGATGCCAGGAACAAGAAATTCAAGAACTTAGAAATGGTGATATCATGTCTATAAAGATAAAATCTTATTCATTGTGAATTAGGGGAGTGAATAGAGAAGAAGGATGCTTGAGAGAAACTGATGAAGAACAACTTCATACACTCCTGATCAATTAAACTAAAGAACATAGCTATATTTCTGCGGACACCAAGCAATAGAGAAGCACAACATCACCGAGTAGAAAGAAGTGGAGCAAAGGTATTGAAAAGATACATTGATACGAAAGGTATTATGAGCTTACAATAAATCTGAAAATCTGCAAGTTTATAGTTGTATATGTGAACAGATCATTTATTGTTTTAGTTTAACCATTGATTCATAAAGTCTCTTAACCGAGTAGGACTTAAAAATCCTTTCTATATTGAGATACATCCCAAGGAGTATCAAAAAGTTTGATCATGAAGATAGCATGAGATGCCAGATACCATTTGACAAACTACACTGGGTTTGGCAATAGAAGGTAGCATAGATATGCTAGATATCAAGTGACAAACTATTCTATTTGAATCCTCTAACAAGGTCACACCTAATAGTGTGTCTGTAACCTTTAACAGGGTTGGATCTTCACCGAGCTCACTTCAGAAGAGTGAAAATTTTGGGTTACCGGTCCCAAGTGGTTTTTCCCTTAATAGGGTTTCCAAGTTAAAAATCCACGTGTCAATGTGTTTATGAGTCATTACTTTAGTGTTTTGCATTATACATAACTAATCTAGATTGATCGGTATACACTAAGAAATTTATTGTATTTCAGTAAATGAAAGACTGCTAATCGGTAAACAATAAGAATAAGGTTTAACAGTGAACTCCGAGCAGTTGTTATTTGTTAAGATTGTTTGAAGGCATGCATCTTGTAGGACTGAAGATATCTAGAGGCTTAATATTGTGGTACTAAGTTTTTGGGTTGATTTATTGGAATATTTTTGAGGCCACTGATTCACCCCCCTCTCAGTTATTCTAATAATTTGTATCAGAGTCTTGTGTGCTTATAAAGAGAGTTTAACAGCTCAAGCAAAAGATCACAAGATGAACAAATGAGACGTGCCCAAGTTGAATAAAGAAAACTTTGCATCATGAAAAATCAAAATAAGACTCCACCTATCAAGTATTGGTAATGATGTTACTCAACACCTAGATACTGAATATGTGTTTCCTACAGGACCTCACACACTTGAGAAATTGAGAGAAAAGCATGATCATAATTACATGATGATAGAACTTGTTTCCTCAATCTCCGATGCTGAGTTTGAAGATGTCAAAACCCACACCTCTACAAAGTAGATGTGGGATAAATTGAAGGTGGTATATGGAGGAGAGGCTAATGTACTAAGAGCCAAGGCAGAAAGTCTAAGAGGGAGGTTTGATGACCTAAGGATGAAAGAAGGATAGAATATCACTCAGTATAGCTGCAGAATCAAAGAGACAATCAATGCTATCCAAGGAGTTGGAGGTGTACTTGAAGAAGAGACAATGGTAAGTAAAATCCTAAGAACCTTACTGCCTGTATATGATATTAGAGTATCTTCTATAAAAGAAATGAGAGCAGTTGCAAACAATAATGTTACTCTAGATAGTCTGATTGGTAGACTGATTTCATTTGAAATGAATAACTTTGATAATAGTGTCTTACCATCTATAGAGTCTACATTCAAATCTTTTGTGAAAATAAGTAAGTCAAGTCATAAACACACTATGAGGAATGATAGTGAAAGTGATAGTGATAACCAAGGACTTGATGAGATTGAAGCACTAATGGAAAGAAGATTGCAGAGAGGCAAAGGTAGATACAAAGGTAAATTACCACTTGTATGTTTTAATTGTAAAGAGGTTGAACACTTTTCTGCAAGATGCCCTAACAGAAGAAAAGATGATAGAAGTAATGAAAAAACATATGAAAATAAGTTTGACTGAGGTGATAATAGAGATTACTGAAACAACCAACAATCTGATAGAAGAGATATCCGAGACTACAAGGACAAAGGAAAGAAAGCTTGTTACCTGGTTAAGAATAGAACTGATGACACTGACACTGAATCTGATGAAGACATTAATATGGTATTTGTAGCCATGAAGGATGATTTGGATGAAGAAGAAAAGTATGTAGAGAATGCACTCATATCTAAGGTTAGTAAGAATGAAGTCTGGATTATAGATAGTGGCTGCACTCACCGCACGACTAGTGATAAACAAAAGTTTGAAACTTTTGAATACAATAATGGTGGATTAGTAAGAATGGGTAATGACACACCTTGTCCATTTGAAGGTAAAGGAACCATAATGTTGAATAACCTGATCAAATGTGAAAATGCTTACTTGGTAAAAGGGATTAATTATAATCTATTGAGTGTTTCATAAATGAATAACATAGGTCACCGAGTAGCATTTGAAAATAAGAAGGAAAAGATCTTCAATGAATCAGAAAGGTTGATCGGAACTAGTGAATAGACAAAAGGTAACCTTTTCTATCTTGATGACACTAACACCACTTGTTTAATGGCTAGAAACGAAGATGTATGGTTGTGGCATAAAAGACTATGCCATGTGAATTTTGACAACATGATAAAGATAAGCAATAAAAGAAGAGTAAGAGGCTTGCCGAGCATGTCAAAGCCTAAGCATATCATGTGCAAGAATTATCAAAAAGGTTTCTACACCAAGAACACCACAAAAAAATGGAATTGTTGAAAGGAGAAACAAACCAATTATTGATTGTGCAAGAACACTGATGATTGAGAAATGCATCACTCAAAATTTCTAGGGGAAGCTGTTAGCACTATTGTCTACACATTGAATAGAGTACAATTGAAGAAGGACACAAAGAAGACAGCCTATGGGCTATGATATGGTTACAAACCCAATGTAAATTACTTCAGAATCTTTGGTAGTCAATGTTATATTTTGAAAGATGATAGAAATGGAAATCTTGACTTCAAAAGTGAAGAAGGTATCTTTCTAGGGTATTCCACCAAAATCAAGGCTTATAAATTACTTAACAAGTCCTCTAACAAGATCATTGAAAGTGCAAATGTAAGAATAGATAAATTTGTAGAGAAGAGTGATAAGGAAAGAAGAAAATAACCAGAAGACTACAACAGGTTTTTTTACACTGAAGAACCTGACACTCTACCTGAGCAACAATGTATGACTCCTGAGCAACAAAATATTGCACCCGAGCATCAGGCTGCATTTATCAAAAATTAGGAAAATCCTCAAGATAATTTTCTAAGTGATGGAGATCAGAATGAAGGTCAAGATGATGATTAGAATGATGGACAAAGAAATGAACTGAAACTTGCTAAGTATGTAAGAAGACATCATCCATAGAATCAGATCATAGGAGACAAGAAGGCTGGAATGAGAACAACAAATTCTTCAACAAGATGCAGGCATATATATCACTCAGGCAAAATACATCAAGGAAGTGCTGAAGATATTCAAGATGGAAGATTCCAAGCCAGTTTGAACACCCATGGAAACTAGATGTAAACTGACAAAAGAAGACAAATTAAATGGGGTAAATCAGACCTTGTATAGATCAATAATTGGGAAACTAATGTATGTTGTTATTACTAGACCAGATATAGCACATGGAGTTGGAATAGTTACAAGATTCTCTGCTAATCACAAAGAATCACATATGACTGCTGCCAAAAGAATTATGAGATATCTAAAGAACACTGAGGACTATGGCTTATGATATAAAAAAAAGGGTAAATTTGAGCTTCAAGTCTATACAGATGCTGATTGGGATGGAAACTTAGATGACCAAAAGAGCACAACTAGAGGAGCATTCTTCATGGGTGACATAATTGTCACATGGATCAACAAGAAACAAGGATGCATCTCACAGTCTACTGTAGAAGAAAAATATGTGGTTGCTACTGCAAACTGTTCAAATATTGCATGGATCAAACAATTACTCGAAGGTATGAATATGAAGATTCTTGAACCAGTGATTATCTATTGTGATAATACCAGTGCAATAAAAATTTCTAAAAATCTGGTCATGCATGCTAAGACTAAGCATATTACAATAAAGTATCATTAATTAAGAGAATAAGTGCAAGCAAAAGAAGTGGTACTAGAATATGTTCAATCCAAGGAACAATTAGCTGACATATTTACCAAGCCATTACTGAAAGATACATTTGAGTACCTGAGAAAGAGACTAGAGGTCCAACCCTTGACTATCGGTTAGTAAGATAAATAGGAGATTGCATCAGCCTATATGCAAATCAGAAGATCATTCATGTTGATGCAAGTAAGAAAAATGGACTACAAAGATACATCTGTACACAGCAAGGTACAAATATGCACCAAACACCAGAGATAATTTTGGCTAATTTATAGAGTTGTATTGCTGATGGATAGGGAAATTCAAGGAGTATATTATAAAAAGGTGAAAGGATATACCTTTGGCATGATAAAAGTTTACTTTGGCATTGTTGTCAAAGGGAGAGATTATATCATTATCAGGGGGATAGAATTGAAGGGAGAGATTATCATTATCCAAAGGGAGAGAATATCCAAAATATCTAGAGGGAGAGATTACATATGAAATATCCATCGAAGGGAGAGAAGTAATATGAGGAAGAGAATACATACTAAATGAGAGATTGTTGTCAAAGGAAAACAAGATGATCAAGGAGAGGAACAATCAAGGTAGAGAAAATATCAGAAACAAAATCAAAAGCTGATGCATCTATCTAGTAAAGGGATTGAAGATTGAAGAAGACACTGTGCAAGAAAAAAATCTAAGCTATACGAGCTTACCGAGAGCCAGAGATTTGTATTGGTTATAAAACAAAAGATATGAGAGAGATTGATGAAATACAAAGTTGATATCTTTCATATTGTATTAGAAATAATATAGGGTGATAATGCAATGTGTTTCCATCAATGCCAAAGGGAGAGATTGATGAACCATCATTGATTGAATGTTTGAAGATGTTAAGTTGATCACCGAAATGTAGAAAGATAATGCAAGACATTAAATCAGTTAATGGATTGTATTGTCATTGATGTCAACTTGATATAATCTGATTGGTTATATACAAAGTGTCAAAGACTTCAGAGAATCAAAAAGATAAAAGTTATGCTTTCAGTAATGCATAGAAGATCAACATTCACTGAGTGACAACAAACACCGATGGGTAGTGCACCCCGACGAACAGATAAACATGAAAGTAAAGTCACAGTGTTTCCTGAGTAAGAAACCCGACAAGAAAATTACTAACGAGCAGAATCACAAGCATTATCAACGAGAATAACTTCACAGTGATGCCCAATGGATAGACAACCTCGACAAAGATGCCCAAGGAGAACTGAAGTATTGATTGAAGCTAACAAAGTGTTAAAACACCGAAAACAAGTTCAAAAATGACAAAAGACTTAGCTAGCAAGAGATAAAGAAGGAGTTAACTGGTTGTTAATATTGTTTTCATTGACAAGTTAAAGCCAAAGATAAGTGAAAGATTTAAAGCAATTTTATTATAGTTGGCAAGAAGATATCTACGATAAAACAAGAGTAAATGCTTTAAATCAAGATTGGCTAGAATTGCGGATCACGCCACAAACAAGAAAGTCAAGAACTTAGAAATGGTGATACCATGTCTATAAAAAGACAATCTAATTCATTATGAATTAGGGGAGTGAATAGAGAAGGACACTGGAGAGAAACTGAAGGAGAACAACTTCATATAGTCCTGATCAATCAAGCTAAAAAATAGAGCTATATTTTTGCGAACACCAAGCAATAGAGAAGCACAACATCACTGAGAAGAAAGAAGTGGAGAAAAGGTGTTGAAAAGATACATTGATCAGAAAGGTATTATGAGCTTACAATAGATCTAAAAATCTGCAAGTTTATAGCTGTATATGTGAACAAATAATTTACTGTTTCAGTTTAACCATTGATTCAGAAAGTCTCTTAACCAAGCATGACTTAACATCCTTTTTATATTGAGATACATCCCAAGGAGTATCAAAAATTTTGATCATGAAGATAGCATGAGATGCCAGATACCATTTGACAAACTACATTGGGTTTGGTCATAGAAGGTACCATAGAGATATGCCAGATATCAAGTGAAAAACTATTCTATTTAAATCCTCTAACAAGGTCACACCTAACAGTGTGTTTGTAATCTTTAACAGGGTTGGTTCTTCACCGAGCTCACTTCAGAAGAGTGAAAATTTTGGGTTACCAGTCCCAAGTGGTTTTTCCCTTAATAGGGTTTCCACGTTAAAAATCCATGTGCCAATGTGTTTATGAGTCATTAATATAGTGTTTTGCATTACACATAACTAATATGGATTGATTGGTATACACTAAGTAATTTACTATATTTCGGTAAATGAAAGACTTCTAATTGGTAAACAATAAGAATAAGGTTTAACAATGAACTCTGAGCAGTAGTTATTTGTTAAGATTAGTTGAAGGCATGCATCTTGTAGGATTGAAGATAACTAGAGGCTTAATATTGTGGTACTAAGGTTTTGGGTTGATTTATTGGAATATTTTTGAGGCCACTGTTTCACCCCCCCTCTTAGTTATTCTAACAATAAGTACATTTATTTTTTCCTTATGTTTTTCTATAAAGTATTATATTTTTACCAATTTTCAAACTAGACACATTAAAAAATAGAAGTCTAAGTGTCCCCCCGTCTCCCTCCCCACCTTACAATGTTGAGGAAATTTCAAAATTATTTTCTAGATTGAACATAGAATGTAATAATATAAATTTAAAAAATGGATGGGCAAATGATATAATATATTGAAGTAATAATACATAAATTTATATCATAAAATGGAGACACCACTAAAATTGAAATTGATTAGAGATTAAGAATTTAATATATTTTAGATTTTTTAAAACTATATGGTTAGAAAGTTAAGACAAAGTTTACTATCACAGTGGTGTTTTTTTTGAAATTTTATCCTAGAAGATGTAACTTGATGAAGAGCCCACTCAACATTTGTTTTTTTTATGAATTTTATGAAACACTTTTTTGGCACCCATATATAGTGTCTAACCCTAAGGATTGACAAATAAGAAATTGTTACAATTAGACTAAAGTGGCATTTAATGGTAAAAAATAGAACACATAAGTGATATAGCATGCACATGTTATAATAATATATAGGAGCCATAATACTATGGACACTATATTTTACAAATATGGAAGCACATTTTAATGAATTATGAAAATTTATCCACTTTAAATGTGTAATTTAATTTTTTCTACAATGTGAGAATATTTTGAAGAATTATGAAAGTTTAATTGTTTTTAACTCTCGATTTTGAATGGTTATACTTTTAGTTAGCTTCTTACATTGAGATTGGGCATATTTCTTGAGAGGTAGTTTTGGTCAGAGTAATATTGTTGTATTTTTTAATTCTAGTTTGACATGCTCAATTTTAGTTTCCTTTTATTGAGTTGATGAGTAGTGGTTAACAAAGGTATGTTATTATTTTTGAACTTTTTGACTAATAGGAGCACATATAGATGTAACCATGTTTAGTTAGCACAAACAAGTTTATATATTTAACACATGTTGTTTAAGTTAGAGAAGTAGAGGTAAAGTGAGGTCAAATAATTTGTGGTCAAGTAGAACTAGTCATTAGTTAAGGATGAACTTGGGCATTCGAGGTACAAGGAATCAATAAGATAGTAGTCAATATAGTTGGGAAATGAAGAATATTGTTCATACTACATTTGTTATAAATAATTAGAGGCATATTGATAGATAATGAATTTTGACATGATTATGTTAGGTAGCGTTAGAAAGACGCAATATATCATCAAAGTATAAGATGTAGTGGTATAGGGCATTAGATATACAATACTGCCAAGCATTACTAACATAGAAATGCAAAAAAAAGTTAGATAGTAGGAGCATGTCCAAAGGTGTCACAAATGGTTAATTGACACAAGTTAATACAAGACTAAATTTAAAAAGTTTCGAGATGATTGACATATCCTACAATTCATCTTTTGGTCCCTTTTGGATCAAGGGGGCTTGTTAGGTTGATGATCCAAAGTGTTAATTTGTAGTGCTATATTTACATTTGGTTAATTAATTGTTTATGATTTGGATAATTCTTACGTATCAAAACAAGGATTTGATAATTACTAGAATGATTGAAAATAAATAGCCTTTTAAACTAATATTTGACATTATAGGATAAAAACCCGAATAATTTATTTTGTATATTTCTCTTAACATTATGATTTTACGGGCCCACATAGACTATTAAAATCATTTTAGATCATGGTTTCTGCAATATGCCATTGACTAATTTGTTTCACTAGTTAAAATAAATTGCCTACAATAGAAAAATAGCTATCAATCAAATGTTGTACATCCCCTATTTTGCATTAAAAAATATGCAATTTGATTGGATGCCAAGCTCTAGATTAATCACTATTTAAGGATAGAGCCCTTGGCAATACTTCTCTGCCATGGTAGGAACTAAAAGATATTGATAAAACTATGAAAATGTTAGAAAAAAAGCACAAATTTTAATACCAATTTTAAAGGAAACTAATATGATTCACAATCACACATTCAACAACATTAGAAAATATTAAATAAGTTTGTTTTCTAATATTGAAACAACCCTAAGAATACCACGGTGTCTAATACACTTACTCTATATTCACAAAGAACAATCCCCTATAGATAGCAGAATTGCAACTAATATAGAAACAAACATTAATGTATCCTAAGATACCTTAAGACCCCCTTATTGCAAGAGCCTGAAAAATGAGGTAGGGATCAACAAAGGAAAATTCACTTGATATAGAAAAATGCATAAAAGATAATCCTTCATAGACAAATGTTAAGCCCATTTATGCCATATTCCTCCATGCCGAAAGGATAATACTAAACACTCAAAAACCTTATTTATATATACTTGAGAGAATATGTAAGTATGCCCACAGGGTAGAGAGTGAATTATTGTTCACACAAAGCAAATAGCTGGTTACAAGAGTTTTTGATCCAGAAGATTTAGGTTCCTCCTTTGCGAATCTCTCTGAAAGAGAAACAAGGCACAGCCTGCCTCTGCATATTTCCATCACCATCTTCTCCATCGTTTTCTAAATGTTTATGTAGCTCAATATAGCATTTGTGATCTCGCACAAACTTTTCAGTGAACTGGCTCATCTTTCTATTGCTTCTCTCTCCAACCACAGCTCTGTAAACGTATGGTACGAGACCTTCCATAGATTTCAAAAAATGCTTACACAAAGAGAGGAAATGAATTGCAATTAACTGAATCTGGGTCTGCAATGAACTGAAATAGGCCTAGAAATAAAGTGCCTGCAAATGCTTGTTACGTAAGATTATGGAAACCCTAACAAAGAAAGAAACAAAGAATGAATATGCCGCCGGCTGTAAACAATTGCATGCAAGGCGTTAATGACTAGAAGACATGAGAATCAAATTGCCGATCGAAAGCAAACACTATTATTACGCCGTAGGCGTTTCCATCTGGGAAAGGCCCAGCTTGTTTTTTGGCATCTATGGTTGAGAGTGATGGAGAGGCCAATGACTACCATTGGGAGATTCATGGCCATCCATTCATCCGAGATTCTCACCGTATTCCTGCACCCACAAATATCGTTAAATCTTATTCAAATCAAAATATCGTTCAAATCTGATTCAATTAAATTTCGTCAGTTTGGTTGATGAGTGTCAGGCATTTATGTGAGAAGATGGAGTAATTTGTCAATGTTACTTTTTTTTGCTTTTACTCTCACACCCAACTCTAAGCATATTTTTAATCCCTCACATATTCACTCATAAAAGGTGAAACCATAAATGACGCCTTATCACCATTGTAAATTATTATTTTATTATTAATGCTATTTAAATTTTTAAATTTAATATTATTTAAAAAAGTTTAATTTTATTTAAAATAAAAAAATTGTTTTCTACTATCATTTGTTTTCAGTTTGCCAATTATATGAATCTTTTTTACATTTTAGAACTTTCTTCTAAATGGCTATCCAGTAGGTTAATTAATAATTAATTAGTTTATATATTTATTTATTTTGCATTTGTTTTTCCTATCTTAAATGTTAACAACTATCACATTATAATGTATAAATAGAGAGTT
>MU227754.1:194288-204494 GCA_018584345.1 Thuja plicata
GACAAGAACACAAGGATTTGAAAGGGGAAAAGCAAGAAAAACCCCTTGTGAACAATATGAATATGGCTCAAAGCCTAAATAATGAGAGCAATAAGCTCATTACAATATTACAAGAATGAGAATGAGAAAAGAGAGAAGAAATCCAACTTAGAATCCCTATGAGAACCCTAGAACCTTAACTTGTGTGTGAGAGCCATCTCTTAAGTAGAGATGAGTGGAAGAGTTTGCATGTAACTCCCATACTCTATGTGTGCCACATTCACATTTGGTGTGTGCCATATGTAGGAATCCTCTTAAGGAGGAATATCTAAATTTCCTTATTAAAGGAATTACAAATATAAGACATGACCTTGGTATATCTTTTAATTACATACATACCAAGGAAAGATTAATTCTAACAAATTCACTAACTTTTGTAATGAGCATGGAATTATAAGATAGGTTTCTGCACCGAGAACACCACAACACAATGGAATTGTTGAGAGAAGGAATAAATCAATTGTTGATTGTGCCAGAACACTGATGATTGAAAAAGGCATCACGCAAAAATTCTGGAGAGAAGTTGTAAGTAATGTTGTCTATACACTTAACCGGGTTCAATTGAAGAAAGACACCAATGAGACACCTTATGAGCTATGGTATGGATACACACCAAATGTAAGTGTAATGGATAAAGATGTAAAATGTATAAGAAATGTAAAATGTGTATAAAAATAGAGATGTGATGATGAGATATGTGTGATGATGGTATTGAGGGAAGATAAGGTTCTCCTCGTCGCCCCAAATTTCACAAAGGAAAGATCCTCTTTGATCAACCATAAAAAAATGGTTAATGCACAAATGCATCAATCGATCAGAGATAAGAAGAAATAAGAAAGCCTTACATTCTCAAATTATGGATGAAGACTATATAATAAATTTGAATTGATTAAAACCCTAATTGAAATGAATCAAAGACAAGTACTAACCTCAAAATATAGCAGATCTTGAAAATCCTATTTTTTGATGTCTGTGTTGAGTTTCAGGAAATTATGCAACCAGATCTTGAATAGAAATGCAGAGACAGACAAAACCTAGAAATATTTTTCTTTTCTGAGTGAGGATGACCTTGACCTCTTTACGGGGGTGCAATTGTACCCCAAAATGTCAACCTCGACCTGCACTGCTCCAACAGAAAATCTATTCGCGGATCCTAAAAGTTGGCAGAAAAGGGTATCCATATCTGATCTAAAATTCATTGTCCTGTACTTGTACCTACAAGAAAAATAGTTTTGTTTATTGGGGGGAGGGGTTTACCTTGGTCAAACCCTGGTTTTGGATTAACCTTATAATATAATTAAAATTTCATAAATAAACAAATTCACCTTGCTTGTATAGAAGCCCTTGTGGAGGATTTGAATCCTTGGATCCACAAGTATGTATGCACCAAATGAATGTAGAATTTAGGATGTAGGATGTCTCAAATCAATTGCTTGTGGATCTTCAACACCAATCTTGAATGGATCTTGGAATAGGAAGAGGCTTGCGTGGATGTGAATGGAGAAATCTTCAACAAGAGAGCTCCATAGAGCTTGAATCCTTCAATGGATACCAATGGATCTCCTTGATGAATTGAATGCTTGAAGGTGCTCAAATTCTTGAGAGTAGATAATTTCTTCAATAGATTATCCTTCATGTACATAAGTGATTTTGTTCTTTCATGTGTATGTCTTAGAGAAAATGAGAGGAGAAAAATTCCTTATATACAAGTCTATGGAAAAATCTTCTAGAGAGGCCTACATAGGAGAATTAAATTCCAATTATACCTATACCTCTATAAGTGGACCTATATTAAATATAATTTCAAGAGTCATTACCTCAAAGACTAAAACAACCGACCTGGAAGCAGGAATTACATCTTTCTGAAGCCCGACATTCGAAAACCCCAGAAACTTGAAATTTGGACCTTGGGTCAGGGTCGAGGTCAACCTTGACCTAGGTCAGGGTTGAGATCGACCTTGACCTTGAGGTAGAGAAATTCAAATCAGCAGATCATGATTCCAGAAACAGGCCGGAGAGAAGTTGAAAATGGGGTAGAACAGGGGGAAAAGCCAGATCCAAGTCAAAGATCCATTCAAGGCATTTGACATGACCCCAAACCACTTACTCGAAGGGCTAAAACAGTCCAAAATGGAAGTGCTTCCATTTTTTGACGATAAATTTAGCCCCCACTTTAGCAAGAGTATGAACTCAATGCAAACTCTTGGTAAAGGAGATCATAAAGAAAAGATAATCTTATTGAAATTAAAAGGGACAAAGGAATCCTCAAGCCCCCATGGACTCAAGTCTTTGTCAACCCCAAGATTACAATAAGAGAGACATCACCAGTCAAAGAGAAAGAGAGAGGGTGTGATTACCTCTCCCAATGAGAACCTATGTCCCATTGTGAATCACACAAGGAAAAAGTGCAACTGGAAAGATGGGGTTGAACCGCATAGTGAATGTGGCTACTCACTAGTTGACCCATCAAGGTTTTACTCTTAGGAATATTCTACTCCAAAAGAGCAAAGTCAAAACATAGAGAGATCCAGTCTCAAGGACACCTTCCGACCTTAAAGGATCAAAACATTGTAAATTTAAACTGGAGGGATCAAGAGATCCTATATGGTGAGAATCCATGCTTTAAAGATTATTCTCTAATTCATCAAGGGAGAAAAAAAAATTAAGTTGTAAATTTGAAAATATTTTGAAAGTGTGTGTGTGCAAAAAGTGAGCAGAGCATATGCCCCCACGTTAAAGTCATTTCTAACACTTTAATAGGAGAAATGGCTTTAACGGAAATAAAAAAAACTCCACTGATTACATTTCCACTACGAGATTCCCCCAAGCGAAGACAAATCAAGGGAAATACCATAAAACATATAGAGAGAACAGAAGGGATCTACCTACCGTGGGGTCAGTATGATCATAAGATAATATGTATATATAATATTATTGCAAATGAATTGACATCATTCCCCAAAGAAAGTAGAACTACAATCACAATGAAGGAAATAAAACGTAAGAGTTACGAAGAAGAGTCTTTTTGGACCATAGCATGGAGACCAAAAAGAATCAGTGCTACCATGTCGCGAATCCAAGAGGAATACACAAGGAAAACATTTATGAATAATAGCACAGGTAAAACATAAAATGAAAACAATATATAAAAGAATAGAGATACATATAGAGGAATGGTACAACAGGTTCGATTCCTTTATCATCTTGCATCAACAAAGTAACAAGGGTCATATAAAATAATCTAACAAACATTTAGCAAACACATTATGAGAGAAGCACAATACAATAGGAAAACACATAAAATACTACCATGGAGGACAAGCCAATCAAGAGCATCGCCTACTCTCCCCATCTCAGTTTATATCATTTAGGGAAGGTGGGAAACTCGCAGGAGGGACTATATCCAACACAGTAGGAATAATAGCCAGTTCCAAACAAGGATCCTCTTGAGAATTGTGATGTTCAATACTAGGTGTAATTATCAAATGTGTAGAAAGCATACGAGGTAAATCAATATGAAGATCAACAGTCTTATATTCATCATTAGCATCAATAGGATCATGAAGAGTATCTTCTTCATCAATATTAATCAAAATAGAATCTAAGATATGAATGGAATCATCATAATTATTCATCTTAACATCATTATTAACATTAACTTCCTCCAACACATCAGGCATAGGCTGGTCAAAAGAACATAAAGAATTTCAAAGAACATAAGCACGGGCCCTAGCATGAACTCGACATTTCTTATGATGTTCATTGGCAGATTTGTTATGTTTTGTCTTGTTTTAAATATGTTGAGAACTAGGAGGAACAAAAAGTGGTTCCTTCACAGGTTCTATAGGAGGATTAATAGGATGCTCAATAGGCTGAAAAGAAACACTAGGAGTTTGATTAACAAAACTAGAAGCAATGGATAAAGGAGGTATGGAAGGCGTAGGAAAAAGACCATGGTTAAGATCTATCGGAGGCATGCTTAACTCAAGAATATTGCGATATTTATAGGCTTGATATGAACGAAAAAGGTCATCAGGTTGAGAAGAACATGAATTAGGTAATGAAGGCCAAAAGAAGTCAAGGGTAGCACAATCTCTAGGCCTATAAGGTTGATATAAACTATGATTAATAGTTTTCACCTCTTTATCATGTATGAACTTAATACACTTGTGGATAGTTGAAGAAATGACACGCATGACAATTGACCAAGCCAAACCAAGCTTAACTTGAAATTGATCAGAAGTAGGGACAACAACGAAGGTAGTTTCCACAACTTTACCAAAAATTTTGACAGGTAAGTTAATAGAACCAAATGATGGATAGAGAAAACCATTACAAGTTTGAATCCAGACATCAGATGTATCATATTAATCACGTTGTAAGTTCTTCATAAAAAGGCTTTCTTCAGTGATGACATTGACTAAGGAAGTAGGATCAACAAGACAAGAACACATAGGTATCTTATCAATCCAAGCATAAATGTAGAGGGGACCATCAGGAGCCTTAATAGTCTTAGAATCATCAAAGGTGACCGAGAGATCCCTAGGTCTTTATCCTTAGGTTATTTTGAAGGTTTAGATTGAGGTTTCAGTTTAGGTTGAGGTGGAACTTGAAGTTGAGGTTGAGATGGAGGAATTTGAATAGGAGGTTGAGATTGAGGGTGGGGTGGAGAGACAGGTTGAGGAAAAACAACATGCTCCACATGGTTAACAATATGAATGAGTTCATCTATCTTTGAATCATAAATAATATCCACAGAAGATGGCTGAATAATGGTATTTGTATCATGTGTAGGAAAAGGATTCATATAGATTTGAAGGTTTTGATTAGGAGGAGAGACAAATTTGTTCCCACTACCATCAAAATTATCAATAGATAAATCATTAGAATCAATTAAGTATTGAACCTTATGTTTTAGAGAATAACACTTCTCAGTATAATAGCCATTCTGATGATGGTATTGACAAAAGGCTTTGGGATCAAAAGATTTTTGATGCCATCATAGTAGGAAGAAGAGGTAAAATAGGAGGCAAAGTAATCATATTAGAAGTCAACAATTTACTCATAATAGAATGTAAAGATTCAGATAGAGGAGTAAACATACAATTTAAATGAAAAGCAGTGGATGCAGAAGTGGCATTGTGGGATGCAATAACAACTTGATCAGCAACTGCATTTTATTGTTTATTGATTTTTACATAGTTGTTAGGATTCTAAAAATTGTTGGGATTAGGAGCAGCATCACTCTTATCAACTGGAACAGGAGCCATTGGAATGTTGCTCTCAAATTGACTCAATTGTAATCGATAATGATGAAGCGTTGCACAAAGTTGTTGAAAAGAGGTAAATTTAGTAAGAAGAATCTTATCTCTAATATACTTTTACAAATTTGAAATAAACATATGCTGAATATAAATATCAGGAACATGATAAGAAATCCGAGCATACAAATTCTTAAATCTACCAATAAATTCAGTCAATTTCTCTTTCGTATTTTGTTTACAATGCATCAAATTAGTTAAGGACACTTGTGGACGAATGTTATTTTGGAACTATTGGATAAAGGCATTAGCAAGTTTTGGAAAAGAATCAATAGAATAAGGAGGCAAAGAACAATAGCATTGCAAGTCCTTATCACAAAAGGTTCTAGAAAACAACTTGGCTAAAATCCTAAGGTCATGAGAATAGTCACTACAAAGGATTTGAAATGTTTTAACATGAGTGACAAGATCTCCCTTACCATTGTAATTATCAGGACAAGGCATATTGACTTGCTGAGGGATAGGAGCACGAATAATGTCTAGGGATAAAGGACTACCCATGTCACATGTAGGAATACTAAACTTGGATTGAGTTAAAGATGCAAGTTGTTGTTGTAAAGAGGACACATTTTGAGCCATACTAATGATTTTGAAATCATTAGAAGAAATAGGAGGCATAGAAACATTAGGAACACTAGGAAAAGTGTAGGAAGTAGCAGGGATAGAAGACACAACCAGTGGAACAATTGGAACCATGGTTGGAAGAGGGTTAGAATAGGTAAAAGGAACACTATGGTAAGAAGGTTGTGAGGTAGGTAAAGATATCGGTGGAACACTCATAGGAAGAGGTGGAAGTGGAAGATTTGAAGCTAGAGGATTGGAAAATGTAAGAGATGTAGTCACTAAAGGAGGAGTATAAGTAGGATTTCTAGGTAAAGGAATGGAAAAAGGTTCCACACTAGTGACAGGAGGAGTAAATCCTAAATCTTAAGCTTCTTGAGCTAAAGGTTTAACATTTAAATGCACAAGATGAGTAATACCACACAAGAGATTAACACCTTGATCACTATCACGAAGGAATTTCTTAAGAGCCTCTACAGCGTGGATAGAATCTTGATTATGGTTTTCTTGAATAAGCCAATTTCCCATTTTATCAAGTTCAGTTGATAGTTTTTGGACTTGTTCAGGAGGAACTATTAAAGCATCATCCTCATCATGATATGAGTGAGAATAGTTATGCTCCGTATAAATATTGGAATCATGAGTGATCAAATTGTCATCCAGGATCCTAAGGAAAGGAGAGGAAGACTCAGGATCAAAGGAACTCATAAGTCTGCGACTTCTTCTAACCAAGATATTATAGGTAGGACTAGAGGTAGTAAAGCTCATACACCAATGCAATGTAAATGAAATAAACTAATAAAATGTAAATGCAAGAACATAAAAGAAGGCTAATCTAATATGCATGCAAGATCTAACATGAAATGTAAATCTAACACCAAAAAAAATAAAGAGTTGTCTATTGCGGGTTCACCAAAATGTAATGGATAAAGATGTAAAATGTATAAGGAATATAAAATGTGTATAAAAATGGAGATGTGATGATGAGATATGTGTGATTATGGTATTGAGGGAAGATAATATTCTCCTCCTAGCCCCAAATTTCACAAAGGAAAGATCCTCTTTGATCAACCATAAAAAAATGGTTAATGCACAAATGCATCAATCGATCAGAAATAAGAAGAAAGAAGAGAGCCTTACATTCCTGAATTATGGATCAAGAGTATATAATATATTTTATTTGATTAAAACCTTAATTGAAATGAATCAAAGACAAGTACTAACCTCAAAATATAGCAGGTATGAAAAAGCCTATTTAAGATGTCTGTGTTGAGTTTTGGGAAATTCTGCAATCGGATATGGAACAAAAATGTAGAGACGGACTAAACTCAGAAATATTTTTATTTTCTAAGTTAGGTTGACCTTGACCTCTTTATGGGGGTGAAATTGTACCCCAAAATGTTGACCTTGACTTGCACTGCTCTGACGGAAAATTTGTCTGCGGATCCTGAAAGTTGGCCAAAAAAGTATCCAAATCTGATCTAAAATTCATTGTCTTGTACCTGTACTTGCAAGAAAAATGGTTTTGTTTTTTGGGGGGAGGGGTTTTCCTTGGTCAAACCTCGATTTTGGAATTAATCTTATAATATAATTGAAATTGCATAAATAAACAAAGTAAATAAACGAATTCACCTTGCTTGTATATAAGCCCTTGTGGAGGATTCAAATCCTTGGATCCACAAGTATGTATGCACCAAATGAATGTAGAATATAGAATTTAGGATGTCTCAAATCAATTTATTTTAGATCTTCAACACCAATCTTGAATAGATCTTAGAATAGGAAGAGGCTTGTGTGGACGTGAATGGAGAAATCTTCAACAAGAGAGCTCCATAGAGCTTGAATCCTTCAATAGCTACCAATGGATCTCCTTGATTTATTGAATTCTTGAAGGTTCTTTAATGCTTGAATGCTTGAGAGTAGATGATTGCTTCAATAGATTATCCTTCATGTGCATAAGTGATCATTTTCTTTCACGTGTATGTCTTAGAGAAAATGAGAGGGGAAAGCTTCTTTATATATAAGTCTAGGGAATAATATTCTAGAGAGGCCTACATAGGAGAATTAAATTCCAATTAGACCTATACCCCTAGAAATGGACCTATATTAAATGTAATTTCAAGATTCATTGCCTCAAAGACTGAAACAGTCGACCTGGGAGCGGGAATTAAATATTTTCGAAGCCCGACATTCGAAAACCCTGGAAACTTGAAATTTGGACCCTGGATCAGGGTCGAGATCAAGAACTTCAAATATGTATTTTAGGATGCCAGAAACATGCCGGAGAGAAGTGGAAAATGAGGCAGAATAGGGGGAAAGTGATTCCATTTTTTGATGATACAGTAAGTTACTTTAGAATTTTTGGAAGTCAATGTTATATATTGAAAGATGATAGAAATGGAAAGCTTGACTCCAAAAGTGATGAAGTAATATTTCTAGGATATTCTATCAAAAGAAAAGCTTATAAATGTCTTACCAAATCCTCTAACAAAATCATTGAAAGTGAAAATTTCAAAGTGGATGAATTTGCTGAGAAAAATGATGAGGAAAGCAGAAAAGAACCAGAAGATTATAATAGATTTGTCTACATTGAAGAACCTGACACTCTGCCCGAGCAACAATGTATCACTACCGAGCGACAGAACAATGCAACTGGGCATCAAGCTGCACACACCAAAAATAAGGAAAATGTTCACAATAGTGAACTGAGCGATGAGGATCAAAATGAAGGTCAAAATGATGATCAAAATGAGGAAAAAATATCTTAACCTATACTTTCCAAGTATGTCAGAAGACACCATCCAGATAACCAAATCATAGGAGACAAAAGAGCTGGAATGAGAACAAGAAGTAAGTCACTTAACACTAGATGTTTAATTTGTGATTTTGAGACTAAATCTATTAATGCTGCACTTGAGAATAAGGAATGGGTTAGTGCAATGAATGAAGAGATTGAAAATAACAAAACATGGACATGATGACATGTAACTGATTAAATGTTTGATAATATTAAGTTGAAGATAATGCAAGGCATTAAATCAGTTAATGGTTTGTATTGTCATTGATGTCAACTTGATATCATCTGTACGGTCATGTACATAATGCCAAAATACTTCAGAGAAACAATGGAACAAAGTTTATGCTTTCATTAATGCATAAAAGTCAAGTATTCACTAAGTGACAGATAACACCGACGGAGTGCACACCATTGGTAAAGACAAAGAAGAAAAGTCACAGTGATACCCAACGAGCAGAAGATAGTGTTGCTTGATGAAGAAAAACCATAGGAATCCCAACGAGCTAAAAGTAAAGTTTCCCAACGGACAGAGATCCCAAAGCTAACTAAAGTCACACCGATAGAACTGGTAGTTGTAATTGATGACTAACTAAAGAGTTGACCGACAGAATAAAAAGTTCAGAAAATGACAAAATATCTAGCTAGCAAGAGCTAAAGATAGACTTAACTGGTTGTTTTCTTTGTTTTCTTCGACTAGAGTTAAGTGATTGATTTAAAGAATATTTTTACAGTTAGAATAAAGATAACTATGAGATAAATCAGGAGTTATGCTTTAAATCAGATTGGTTGGATTATTTTTCACGCCAAGAATCAAGAATCAATGAACATTATGTCTATATAAGAGACAAGCTTAATTCATATATGTATCACATGAAAAGGGATTAAGGGGAGTGAATAGAAAGAGGATGCTAAAGAGAAACTAATGAAGAAGAACTTCATGCAGTACTGATCAATCAAGCTAAAGGAGAGCTAAGGAATTCTGCAGACACCGACAAATAGTGAACATAGCATCACAGAGAAAAAATTATGGAGAACAAAAGAATTGAATTGATACATTGATCAGAGAGGTAATGTACTTAAATAGATCTGAAAATCTGAAATTCAAGTTGCATTAGAAACAAGTCATTTTGTTTCAGTTTAACCATTGAAGCATCAAGTCTCTTAACAGAGCAGGACTTAAAAGTCTATATATTGAGGTACATCCCAAGGTGTGCCAAAAAGGTTGATTCATGAAAGTAGCATTGGATATGCCCGATGCCTATTGATAGTCTAAGAGAGAGGCTGATTCAAGGATGGCAACATTAGATGCCCGATACTAAGTGACAACCTACATGTGTAAAATTCTCTAACAAGGTCACACCTAACAGTGTGTTTGTAACCTTTAATAGGGTTGGCTCCTAACAGGGCTCACTTTAGAAGAGTGAAAATTTGGGGTACCGGTCCCAGTGGTTTTTTCCCTTAACAGGGTTTCCACATTAAAATCCATGT
>MU227754.1:232496-262758 GCA_018584345.1 Thuja plicata
GTAACTATGCTTGTTAAATCATTGTTTTAATGTTTTGTGTTTCCATCAATGCCAAAGAGGGAGATTGTTGGAAAGTGACAATGCAAGCAATTGTTATTTTGTCATTGATGTCAAACCTTAACTGGTGTGACTATTGTTATCTGTTTGAGTACAATATCTATTGTTGATGAATAAGATTTAACAAGAAGACCAAGTGAATGGTTGAGTTAAGGTAAATAAAAGGGTACTTGATCAGTTGGCACTCTAGCAAAGTAATTATTTGTTTATCTTTTAAAGACAATTTTTCTAGATGTTTTGTGTCGAGAAAATTTGGCTTGTGTTGAGCAAAGTTGTTTGTACCGAGAGAAGTTGTTTGTGACGAGCAAGTTTGTTCAGTGTCGAGCACCAGTGAAATTGTTGAGAGAAAATAGTGGTGTTGGCTGACTTACAGTATTTGGATTAATGATGAGATTTGAGATCTCTAGCCGAGTTAGTTGATTTTATTGGGATATGTAATGTTAATTAAAGATTGATCCATGTCATTTAATGTATGGGTAACCATAATTAATGCATAGTTTCAAGATTTAATTAGAGACTACTTTGGAGAAGTAAATGTAATGCAATGATGGAATGATCTGTTGGATCTGACCTAACCTAAGATCTACGATCTTGATTAAGTGGCAAAGATTTATCTGACCTAGATAGAGAGGTATATGATAACCTCAAGAGGTTATTCATTGTATGCATGTGGATGTGGATGTACTGACTGGTGTACATGTGTGTATGCAAGAGGATTGCATAGTTGATTTACTGATTGGCATGACCTGGAAGAGAAGGCTGAATACAAAAGTAGAGAGTTGCATGTGTGGTTGCTTGACGGATTTACAAGCAGATCAGAAGATTGAAATGACAATGCAGGCCATCCAGTAAGTTAACATCAGAGTTGTAATTGGATCTGAATTTGCAAAGTAAGTTGTATGTATTAGATCACAAATGTTGATTACTTTCTAACCATTGTATTAGTTAAATCCTTTAACAAGGTTGACCTAACATTCATTTGTATAATCCTCTAACAAGGTGACATTCAGGTGGAATGTTCTAAGTCCTCTAACAAGGCCACTCCTGACAGGGTGATTAAGTCCTTTAACTAGGTCACACCTAATAGTGTGTTATTGTAACCTTTAATAGGGTTGGCTCCTCACAGAGCTCACTTTAGAATATTTAAAACTTGGTAGCATGTTACTGGTGGTTTTTCCCACATTGGGTTTCCAAATTAAATACTTGTGTCAACTTGTGTGAATGCTTATAGTTTGTTTTACTGTTATGTTTCTACAAGCTAATTATATTAGACAGTAAACTACATGATTAAGTTGTTGACATATGCTACTGCTGTTGAGTAGATCTAAAATACAAAAAGTTTTATTTGCTACATCTAGACCTGAGGATAACTGATTCACCCCTCCCCTGTTAGTTATTCTAAATTAATTCGAACACTAGATTTATCAGATATGTCACCAATGAAATCAATTCCCCATTGTTGAAATGGTTCTTCAACCAGCATAGGTCTTAATGGCAAGTCTCCCTCGTATGTTTAATTTATCTGAGATTTTTTTATAGTTTTGGAATTTTCTTACATACTCATGGTAATCATTGAATACATAGGGCCAAAAATATCCTACCTTAAGAATTTTATGAGTTGTAGTCTTAGCAGAAAACTGTCCACCACAAAAACCATAATGTAATTCTTTTAACACATCTTTTGACTAATACTGATCTTAAAAAAAAATTACTCCATCATACTTCTTCCAATATAAATGTCCTTGGATCAAAACATACCTAACTGGCTTGAGACGTTTCAGAGTTATTTTTTTGCCTTTCATTCAATCCTTCTAGGCATTGTACATTTTTTAGATAGTACACTATATCCTTGTATCATGGAACCATCTCAATACTCATAACATCATCTTCAATGTTGATATGATTGATCTGAACTGCTTCCAAGTTTGACTCAGTCATTAAATTTTCCAATCCATGCCCTCTCAAAAGCTTTGTGATCTGAATGTCAATGTTAAATTCATGTACGTGGTTTAAAAATCTACACCTCCTACCAGTTACTTCTGACTATCTGAAGATACCTTTAATTGATGCATTAGGAATATATGCCACAACATTTTCTCCCACAAGGTAAGGTCTGAAAGACTTAACTTCTTTTACCAATTCATAGGCTTGTTTCTCATTTATATCATACTTCAAATCATCCTCTTATATATCTTTACTAAAGAATGTTATCATTTTTTCATGACCCTCTTCATTTTTCTATAGCATGATAGTAGCAATGGTGTGGAAGGATGAAAAATAAAAAAAATTGGAATGGTTTGGAAAAATCAGGAGATTTCAATATAGGGGCCTCTTTGATATCTCTTTTGATAGAAAAAAATGCATCAAGGGACTCAAAATCCCAATCTAACTTAGTAACCTTTTTCAACATTCTTGAAATTGGTTTGACAATCTCAGCACAATTAGATATAAATCTTCTTATAAAATGTATTTTTCCAAATAAATATTGAATACCTTTCACCATTTTAGGGATGGGACAATATCAGCCCGATGATCTAGATAAATATTTACTCCTTGTTTGGAAAAATGTGTCCTAAAAATTTACCTTTAGTGACACCAAAATGACATTTTATAGGATTAAGAGAAATACCATTTTCAAGTGCCTTCAAGAATATTTTCTCCAGGTGATTGCAATGGTATTTTACTTTATTTTAGTATGTAGTGAGGTAATCCATATAAAATACCATGATTGTTAGATCTAAAGGTCCAAGAATACTGAGGGGCGGGTGAATCAGTATACAAGAATACAAGTTCACCAATAGATAAGAAAATGAAACTTAAACAATAAACATAACCACCACAAAGAACACAACATGTAACACATATATTTTCACATGGAAACCCAAATGGGTGAAAACCATGGTTTGAATGAAGACCCACAAATAAATTACTCTTCTGAAGTACGCGCTATTAGGAGCTTAACCCTATTAGGAATTTACAAAAACACTGTTAGGTTCCACTCAATTATGGGATTTACCTCTAGCCCTCTTAGAAGAATTACCCTATTAGGATTAACTATGTTAGGAGGTTTCAAACTCAACTTAATGAGCCACTATGTTAAGATATTTACAAATAAGATTTGTTTGGATCTACTCGGTTAAGGGATTTAGAATAAGAAACCTGTTAGGGTCTTTTGATCTAGAAAATATAAACTCCTTTTCTTGATCATATCCTCTGTAGCATATTCATTTATTCATCATATTTCTCTATAATATTGTGGCTTGATCACACCTTCACACCGATGATCTACATACACAATTCTTTGATTTGATGATATATATCACTGCTCAAGGCCTAAGGAGTCCAACACTTTAATACTTACAAAACACAATAAAAATCACTTTACAATCTTTTCTCTCATAGAGATCATGCCAAAATTCAAATCCTATTATAAAAAACTTCTCTACCAAACTAGTCAGCCATAGGATAGACTCATACAATTAATTTTGTCAATAATAGTTAAACACATTTTGACCAACTCAGCCTTCATCCCAATAAAACATCTACCTCAATCAATGTAAAGCCAACACATCACCTTAAATGAATTGGGACATGTCAGCATGATAGTTGGGACACACATGATTCATCGCAACTTGATCACTGATCGCCAAATGAATATCTACCATCGGTAGCTCAAGAACATTGTCACCTTTTATTGAAACAACTTTTGTAACCCCAAAACATGATTACTGATCATCCAAATCATTTACAGTAAAAACCATCAGCTCAACACTGTATCAACAACACAATCCTATGATCACGCCACCAATCTCATCATAGATTTGATAAACCAATCAAATCACTCATTGACAATCACAGATTGTTTTAGCAATTTCCTCGTTATACTTCAATCAAACATAAATTACTCAAATAATAAATTCAATAGTTGCAATCATAAATTTATCCTCTAAAGACACTCCCAGGTCTCTCTGAAGAATAATGACCACTGAAACCACTTGAAACACATTGTTCATCCTTCTCACATATATGGAAACAAACAAAGAACACTAGGTCAAATGTTGAAATCAATGACAACACAATAACTAATCATCACAACACCAAATCTATGCCATAACACTTACCATCACATCATTAGTTATGCCAACTATCTCTCCCTTTGGAATTTATGGAAACTCAACATCTTGGCAATCAGATAATCTTCCCTACTTGTGTTATGTTATGTCCAACTATTAAGTGTCTCCCCCTTTCTCACTGATCTATCTTGACTGGTAGCTAATAACTTCTCATCACTTCTCCCCCCTTTGACAACAATGCCAAAGAAGCCATACCATTGATCACAATCAAGTAATCAATACCTATACCACCAACTCCTCCCCCTAAGGAGTAGCCCTTATTACATCAATCTAGTCAAATATTTCCAATACAAAACATTGGATTGATGCAGCAAAATCACTTTAATCCTTCTTAGGTATGAGAATAACCCCCAGCTTGTCTCTTAGATATGCAAACATATCCTTAGGTAGTGGCTTTGTAAAAATATTTGTTACAGGTTCCTTAGTTGGCACATACTCCAACTACAGCTCTGGTGCAGGAGCATCCTAAGGTCTTTTGTGAGATCTTAAGAAATTTTGGCTTGAAGGTTGGTTTGGCCAACCATCCTAGAATAAGGGATAATATGTAAAGTCCCTACTGTGATTTTGAAGTGTGGTTAGTGTTAGGAAAGGTTAGGGTTTGATGTTGTTAAGTCTAGTTGATTCTAGGGGTCTAAGAACTAGAAGTCAACTCAAAAGTCAAAGGGGTGACCAAAGTCCCAAAGTGGGAATATTTTTAAGGTTTTAATGTTATTTAGTCATTTGAGGTCAATTGGTAAGGTTTGGAACCAATTAGGACACTCAAAATGTGAGAATTATCATTTTGACAAAAAGTTGTCAAAGTTGTCATGACAACTTTTAAAGTCGTCATGACAACATTTCCTAGTTTTTAGGAATCAGCACTTATGGTGCACAAATCCTGAATAGAGGGTCTAAAAATGTGGGATAGAGGTATATAAGGTGTTCCCAACCCTAATCTGACAGTTAGAGTTCATTGTGTATGGATTGGTGTTTGAGAAGAAGGATTTTACACTGTAATTAAGTGACAAAGCCATCATCCACCACTTGATTGGATTGAATGGACTGAATTAATGATTGGATAGTGTCTAAAATGTAGTTTCAAATTTTTTTGTGGAATTAGTTTAATAGATTAAACTTTCTAGTTAATCTTTGTTAAATTTATTGTGTTTTGCAAGTTCACTAGCCAGTTTTGGTCCAGTCATGTAAAGAAAGCGTTTCTTTGGTGTTCCTGTGGTTCAAACTCCATGACCACTTGGAATCCATTAGACCCTTGTATATAATTTGTACATATGGATTGTGGAGTGTGTGTGTGCAGGGGAAGCTTGAAAACAATCAGGCCCTAGGTGAGTGTTAGTCATTCTGGCTAGGGTTCCTGAGTAGTGCAGCAACAATGGAGGTTGCAAGGTGATTGGTATGTGCCAATAAATGTTGGAGGAGTGTAGGGGCATGAGGTGTAGACGTTCTTATGGAAGGAGGAGTTTAGAGGAGTTCACTAGATCAGTGAAAGAAGAACAAGAAGCCAGACCAGTCTTCATGCCCTAAAAACCCTTATTTTTAGGGGTTTGGCAAAAGTCAATTGTATGAATAGTAGTGAGACCAAAGACCTAGGAAATCCTAAAGGGGAAGAAAAACCCACAAATAATATGCAATTTATTTCTAGGGTTGTTAAGGTATTTTAGGAGAGAAATCACATTTTCTATGTTTTGGAGGGCTAATAGGCCTAAAAAGGCTACAAGGCCTAAAAGGCTTGATTTTAGAACCCGTTTGGAAAATGAATGGGGAACTCACAAAATTGAATCCTTAGAGAGGGAATTAGACCTAAGGGGAGTTGAGGAAGAAATCCTTAAGAGTTTGAAATCATAGGAGTGACAGATGGTTAGTGGAACCATGAATGCAAGCGAGTTATGGAGAGGATTATATAGAAGAGTTGAAATTGGTGGAGAGTTCCTAGTGAGCTAGAGGATTAGGAGATTATCCTCTAGAAGGGTAGAGAAGAGACCCTAAGGAAGTCTAGTAGAAGGACTTGGAGAGAGCTAGGAGGCTCTAGGAGAGGATCTCCCCATCAAATTGGTATCAAAGCCATTAAAAGGCTTGGGAGTGACATTATGCATGTTAGATTGGAGTGAATCCATAGGTGAACATCATGGTAACTAATGCAGAGTTAGCCAAGGATTTGTCAGAGTAGAAAATCAAGAATAGAATTCTTGAAGAAGCAATGGAGGAAATGAAGATTAAGATGGCAGAGGTTGTAGAGACAGCTAGCAATTTGAGAGAAGAAATGCATGAAGGGATAGACAAAGGAAAGAAACAAGTAGAAGAGGAGATAGAACCAGAGCCTAACCCTCTTCTACCAGAGGAACCATTCCTCAAAGCACTCAAGGTATTGAGTGGAAAGGATCTAGAAGGAATAAAAATATTCTCTGGTAAGATGGACACTGAAATGGTTATGGAATGGCTTGAAGGGATGGAGAATCACTTCGAGTGTGATGGGATTAAAGAAGCCCAAAAGGTGAAGATAGGCAAATCAAGGCTAAGAGGGAAAGCACTTACATGGTGGAAGTTCTTGCAGGAAGAAAGAGAGAAAGAGGGAAAGAAGCCCATGTCAAATTGGAAAACTATGGTTGCAAAGGTGAAGGAGAATTACCTTCCAAAGGAATATGACATTCAATTGCATAAGAAGAGCCAGAACCTTAGGAAAAAATACCTTGATGTGCCAGCCTATACAGAGGAGTTTCAAAATTTTTTCCTTAGATCAATAATTTAGGAGACAAAGAGCATCAAAGTTGCAAGATACCTTAATGGATTAAGGTGGAACATTCAAGAAGAACTCAGTCTCTTTTCCCTGACTTCCATTCATAGCTATTTCCAAATGGATTTGAAAGTGGAAGAGATACTCAAGAAGAAACAATATTCTAGTTTAAGAAATAGAGGAAGGGGTAGAGACAATAGAGGTGGCCATAGATGAGGTTCAAGTGGAAGAGTTAGTGAAAGTAGAGGACAAAGTGAATCCAGATATGCAGAGCAAGGACAAGAAACAAAAAATAGAGGTGGATACAATAACAAAGGAAGAAGTTCCTATAACAGTGGTAGAGGAAGATCAGGAAGCTTTGGGTGAAGCTCTCACTTTTCTTCAATGAAATTCTACAATTGTGGATAGTTGGGACACCTTGCATATAGGTGCCCGAATAAGCCAACATCTTCACAAGAAGAGAAGAAGATAGCTTATGTCCAAGAAGAAGATTGTTCTAAACAATCAGAAGTGAGTCTGGATTCAGAGAAAGGAGAACATCTAATGTTGAGAAGGATCCTAATCAAGAAACCCACCAAAGATGAGCACAAGAAAAGGAGGGATCTTTTTAGAGTCAAATGAAAGATATTGGGAAAGGTATGTAAAGTGATCATTGATTCAGGGTCACAGATAATGTCATATCTGAGGAGGTAGTAGAGAAGTTGAAGCTCACCAAAATTCCACATGTATGTCCCTATAAAGTTACATGGTTGAATAAGGGTGAAAACATCTTGGTGAATGAACAAGTGTGGGTGGATTTTGCTATTGGAAAGTATCAAAATAGGATACTATGTGATGTGTTTCCAATGGATGCTTTCCATCTATTTCTTGGCAGACCATGGCAGTATGACATAGAAGCTTTCCATAATGGGAAGGATAATAAATACACCTTCAAGAAAAATGGGGTAACATTCAAGATACAATCCATACTAGAGGAAGACATAGTGGAGAAGGAAGAATTGAGTTCCATGTTGATGAATGGGAAAGAATTTCTAAGGGATATGAAAGATGAAGAAGTTGGTTATGCAATTCTAATAAAACCAAAGGAGGAGGAGACTCATAAGCAATCACCTATGCCAAAAGAGGTGAGGGAACTATTGGATCAGTTCAAGAACATCATTTGTGAAGATACACCAGCTTCACTACCACCAAAGAGGGAGATAAGTCATAAAATTGAATTCATACCAGGAGCATCCTTGCCAAACAAAGTTGCATACAAGATGACACTAGAGTAAAACAAGGAGATAGCCAGGCATGTGCAAGAGTTATTGGATCAGGGATTGCTTAGGAAAAGCATCAACCCTTGTGCTATCCCAGTGGTGTTGGCTCCTAAGAAAGGAGGTAAGTGGAGGATGTGTACTAATTCTAGGGAAATAAATAGGATAACTATCAGGCATAGACTTCCAATTATTAGAATATAAGACTTGATGGATTGTTTGGGGGGTGCTAATTACTTCTCTAAAATTGATTTAAAGAGTGGGTACTATCAAATTAGGATGAAAGAGGGTGATGAGTGGAAGTCTGCATTAAAGACTACAGAACGGTTGTATGAATGGTTAGTTATGCCCTTTGGGCTTACCAATGCACCAAGCACCTTTATGAGGGTAATGAATGAAGTCTTGAAAGACTATATAGGTGTTTTTGTAGTTGCCTATTTAGATGACATCCTCATATTCAGTAAAACTAAAGAAGAGCATATGAAACACTTGGAGTTAGTGTTGAAAAATTTACAGGAGGAAAAACTCACCATAAACCTTGAGAAAAGTGAGTTCATGAAAGAAGAGCTAGTCTACCTTGGCTTTGTGGTTTCCAAGGGTTACTTAAAAATGGATAAGGAGAAAGTAGAGGCCATATTGAACTGGCCTACTCCTAAGACAGGCACTAAAGTTAGGATCTTCCATGGGTTAGCCCAATTCTATAGGAAGTTCATTAGGAGATTCAGTGAGACTTGTGCTCCAGTCCTAGAGACTATAAAAGGAGGATTGAAAACAAAGTTTGTTTGGACAAAGGCAGCTAATGAGGGGTTTGAGAGATGAAAGAAGGAAGTGGCTACACAGCCTATATAGTTTTTACCTAGTTTTGACAAACCATTCATTGTTGAATGTGATGCAAGCAGTATTGCAGTGAGAGCTGTCCTAAGCCAAGAAGGAAGGCATGTGGCCTTTTTCAATGAAAGGCTAAATGAGGCTAGGTCTAGGTACTATTCCTATGACTTGGATCTATATGAGCTTATGAAAACCTTAAAGAAGTGGAGGCATTAGCTATTGCCTAAAGAGTTTTTTGTTTTTATAGATAACCAGGCATTGAGTTACATAAACACTCAAGACAAGCTTAGCTTGAGGCACATAAAGTGGATGGAATTCCTACAGTCATATACCTTCACTATAAAGCATAATAAGGGGGTGCAAAACAAAGTTGCAGATGCTCTTAGTAGGAGACTACTCACCATCCAAGAGATTCAATTGCAAAGTACAGTAGTTGAAGGTTTTAAGGACCTATATGAGGGGGATTCAGATTTCCCAGAGGTGTATAAAGTGTGTCAGAATTTTGAGAGTCACTTTCATAGTGAGTTTGCAGAGTATAAATTGCAGAATGGGTTTCTATTCAAAGGCAAGCAACTTTGTGTTCCAAAAGGCTCAATGAGGGTGAACCTCATTCAGGAGAAACATAATGGGAGTCTAAGTGGACACTTTGGACTAAATAAGACATTGGACCTAGTGGAAAGGTGCTATTGGTGACCAAAGATGCAAAAGGAAGTGAGAAGATATGTGGAGCAGTGTGGCATATGTCAAAAGGCTAAAGACACTTAAACTAATGCAGGACTTTACCAGCCATTTCCCATCCCAAGTAGACCTTGGGAGTGCATAAGTATGGACTTCATAGTAGGGTTACCTAGGACCCCAACTGGTTTAGACAGTGTATTTGTAGTGGTAGACAGGTTCAGTAAGATGAGCCACTTCATACCATGAAAAACAACATATGATGCCAGCCTTATTGCCTACTTGTTCTTCAAGGAAATAGTGAGGATTCATGGCCTACCAATGAGCATTGTTGTAGATAGGGATTTGAAGTTCATGGGACACTTTTGGAAGACCCTATGGAAGAGACTAGGTACAAACTTATCTCATGGATCTACCTATCATCCTCAAACAGATGGGTAGACTAAAGTGATCAATAGAGTTCTTGGTAACTTGCTTAGATGTCTAACAAAGGAATATGGAAAAGGATGGGAGCAAGTTATTCCACAGGAAAAAAATTCCTATAATGGTAGCACAAATAGGACTACAGGAAAAAGTCCATTTGAAATTGTGTATGGGGCACATCTAAGGGGTGTGATGGAGCTTAGAGACCTCAAAGGATATGAGGGAGTTAGTGGGTATGCTGATGACTTTTCCCAATCAATGAGGGAAGTCCATGAATAGGTAAAGAGGACCTTAATGGAGGCCAGCCAAAAGTTGAAGGAAAAAAGAGATGAGGAAAGAAGAGATTTGTAGTTTGAAGTGGGAGAGTTAGTAATGGTGTTCCTAAATAAGGAAAGACTACAAAAGGGGATACCTAGTAAGCTACTGATGAAAAGGATTGGACCTTGTAATATATTGGCTAAGTATGGGCCTAATGCTTATAAGGTGGAGTTGCCCAAGGAGATGTCAATTTCTCCAATCTTCAATGTGAAAGATTTGATAAAGTACAAGGGGCTAGAGATGGATGAGTTTTAGTATAGTACAAAGGTGCATAAGGAAATGGGGGAGTTAAAGACTCTGGAACAAGTCAAGCCATAAGTGGAGAAGATATTGGATTCAAGGGTGAAGAAGAAGATAAGGAACAAAGTCTATATGGAGCATCTAGTGAAGTGGAGGTAGAAACCAGAGTCAGAAGCCACTTGGATAGCTAAGAGTGACTTTAATAAGCATGGAATTATTGAGGAGTACGTGACACCACAGATACCTTGACTTTCTTTTTGTAGGGGGAGGATGGTGCACGAGCACCCAAAGGTATTTTGTAAGATCTTAAGACATTTTGGCTTGTAGGTTGGTTTTGCCAACCATCCAAGAATAAGGACTAATATGTAAAGTCCCTAGTGTGATTTTGAAGTGTGGTTAGTGTTAGGAAAGGTTAGGGTTTGATAATGTTAAGTCTAGTTGATTCTAGGGGTCTAAGAACTAGAAGTCAACTCAAAATTCAAAGGGGTGAGCAGAGTCCCAAAGTGGGAAGATTTTTAAGGCTTTAATATTTTTTAGTCATTTGAGGTCAATTGGTAAGGTTTGGAACCAATTAGGACACTCAAAATGTAAGAATTATCATTTTGACAAAAAGTTGTCAAAGTTGTCAAAGTTGTCATGACAACATTTCCTAGTTTTTATGAATTGGCACTTATGGTGCCCAAATCCCAACCAGAGGGTCTAAACATGTGAGATAGAGGTATATAAGGTATTCCCAATGCTAATCTGATAGTTAGAGTTCATTGTGTACGGACTGATGTTTGAGAAGAAGGATTTTACACTATAATTAAGTGACAGAGCCATCATCCACCACTTGATTGGATTGAATGATATTAATTAATGATTGTATAGTGTCTAAAACATAGTTTCAAAATTCTATGTGGCATTAGTTTAATAGATTAAACTTTCTGGTTAAGCTTTGTTAAATTTATTGTGTTTTGCAAGTTCACTGGCCAATTTTGGTCCAGTCATGTAAAGAAAGGGTTTCTTTGGTGTTACCATGGTTAAAATTCCATGACCACTAGGAATCCATTAGATAATTTTATATAATTTCTACATATGTCCTATGGAGTGTTTCTGTGCAAGGGAAGCTTGAAAACAATTAGGCCCTAGGCGAGTGTTAGTCATTTTGGCTAGGGTTTCTGAGTAGTGCAACAAAAATAGAGGTTGCAAGGTGATTGGTATGTGCCAATAAATGTTGGATTAGTGTATGGGAATGAGGTGTAGACATTTTTATGGAAGGAGGAGTTTATAGGAGTTCACTAGATCAGTGAAAGAAGAACTAGAAGCCAAACTAGTCTTCATGCCCTAGAAACTCTTATTTTTTGGGGTTTGGAAAAAGTCCATTGTACGGACAGTAGTGAGACCAAAGACCTAGAAAATACTAAAGGGGAAGAAAAACCCACAAAGAATAAGGAATTTTTTTCTAGGGTTTTTAAGGGATTTTAGGAGAGAAATCACCTTTTCTGTGTTTTGGAGGGCTAATAGGCCTAAAAAGGTTACAAAGCCTAAAAGGCTTGATTTTAGAACCCGTTTGGAAAGTGAATGGGGAAATCAAAAAATTGAATCCTTAGAGAGGGAATTAGACCTAAGGGGAGTTGAGGAAGCAATCCTTAAGATTTTGACACCATCGTAGTGACAGATGGTTAGCAGAACCATGAATGCAAGTGAGATATGTAGAGGAGTATAGAGAAGAGTTAAAATTAGTGGAGAGTTCGTAGTGAGTTAGAGGATTAGGAGATTATCCTGTAGAAGGGTAGAGAAGAGACCCTAAGGAATTCCTGTAGAAGGGTAGAGAAGAGACCCTAAGGAATTCCATTAGAAGGACTTCGAGAGATCTAGGAGGCTCTAGGAGAGGATGTCCCCATCAACCTCTTTCTCTTAAACTTGTTCTCAAAGAAAATGACACTTTATTACAATATGCTTGGTCTTAGAGTGCATCACAGGGTTCTTGGATATGTTAGTAGCACTATTATTATCACAATAGGTAACCACTATTTCAATTAACTATTCCTTGACACCTTCTAGTATTTGCTTCATCCAAGCAACTTGAGAGTAATTAATAGTAGCAACAACATATTCTGCCTCTGCAGTAGATTGATAAATATAGTTTTTCTTCTTTCTTGTCCATGACACAAGTCTTTCTCCAAGAAACAAATATCCTCCACTTGTGCTCTTCCTATCATCCACATTACCTATCCAATTGACATTAGCGAATACACTCAAATTAAAACCTCCTTTATGAGCATACCAAAGACCATAGTCTTCAGTCCCTTTTAAGTATCTTAAGATTCTCTTTACTGCCACCATATGGGATTCCTTAGGATTAGATTGAAATCTTGTAACAATCCTAACTGCATTTGCTATATCAAGTGTACTATTAAGAACATATTTCAACTTACCTATCATGGATTTGTATGGAGTTTAATTCACTTCTTTATAATAATCTTCATGGGGTATCTTAAAACTGGTCACTGTGGGAGTTCCAACCGGTTTATAATCATCTAACCCAAAAGTATTCAACACTTCCTTCACATACTTTGCTTGGCTGATGTAGGTTCTGTCACTAAGCTGAGATATATGCAATCCAACAAATAATTTTACATCTCCAAACATAGACATCTCAAATTCTATCCTCATTTCATTAGAAAAAGTAATACTCGTCTCATCATTTCCACCAAAAATGATTTCATCCATAATGACTTCAGAAATCATTAATCGTTCATCCTTTTCAATCTCCGAGTAAACATTACTGTCCTCACTTGTTCTGATGAAACCAATCTTGATCAGATATGAGTGGATTCTCTCATACCATGCCCTTGGTTCCTTCTTCAAACCATAAAGTACCTTATGTAGCTTGTACACCTTGTCTTCATCTTCTAATAGTGAAAAACTATCAGGTTGCTCTATGTAAACTTCCTCTATGAGAATTCCATTCAAGAATGTAGATTTGACATCCATTTGGAAAACTTAAAATCCTTTGAAAGAATCATATGCTAGCATAATCCTTACTCCTTCAATTCTAGCTACTAGTGCAAAAGTCTCTCCATATTCCAAGCCTTCTTCTTATGCATAATCCTTAACCATCAGTCTTTCCTTATTTCTAAGAAATTCACCAAATTCATTGAGTTTATTTATGAATACCCACTTAGTTCCTATTACATTCTTATCACCAAATTTGGGAACAAGTACCCAAGTATTGTTCTTCTTTATTTGGTCTAATTCTTCTTCCATGCCCTTAACCCGATCTTCATTCTTCAATGCCTCTTTAACAGAGTTAGGTTCATGTTCAGAAATCAGACAGGTACTTTCTCTAATATTTCTTCTAGTTTGAACACCAACATCCTTATCACCAATAATTTGATTAGAAAAATTATTCAACTTTACATACCTTGGTAACACCAGTTTAGCTCTAGGAGCCTCTTCTACCAATTGAACTGGTACACCATTGTTCTTAATTTCAACTTATTTCTCCACCAGTTGAACATACACAATCCCCTTATCATCTCCTAATTTATTCTTGCTGGAACCATCATTTTATTATGATAATTCATCAATCTTCACATTTGCACTTTCTATCAACTTGTTGGTTCTTTTGTTTAGACACTTTTATTCTTTTCTCTTTAAAGAATAACCTAGGAATATTCCTTCATCACTCTTAGGATACATTTCCCTAAATATTCATCTATGTTTATGTAGCATCTTCTCCCAAAAACTTTGAATTATTTCACACTAAGTGTATGACCAAACCATAACTCATAGGGAGTCTTATTTGTGCCCTTCTTCACATGTACCCAGTTCATTATATAAACAATAGTGCAAAAAAATTCTCTCTAAAACATCAGAGATAGATATCTTTGAATCATCATGGTTCTTGCAGCATCAATAAATTATCTATTTCTTCTCTCTGCAATCCCATTTTACTGAGGAGATTTGGGAGCTTACATTTTCCTCTTAACTCCATGTTCTTCACAAAACACAGTGAATTCCATAGATGTGAACTCACCACCTCTGTCAGACCTCAAGCACTTTAGACTCTTAGATGTTTCCTTTTTGACTCATTCTTTGAACACCTTAAACATATAGAATACATATGATTTGTGTTTTAGAAAAGTAACCCAGATCATTCTTGAGTAATCATCAACAAAAAGCATAAAGTACTTATCTCCATAATAGCTTCTTGTTCTCATAGGACCACACAAATTAGTATGTACTAAATGAAAATATTTCTTAACTGACATTCCTTGCACATGACATTGTTTGGTTTTAGTAGTTGTGGCAAACATCTAACAATATTCATCTTACTGACTTTGACCTAACTATCAAAGTTAACATGAAAAAATATCCTATGCCACAGCCAACTATCATCAACTTTTTCAATCAAACAACTCTTTACTATAGTATTTAGATGGAATAAGTTTCCTTTAGTCTTCATACCGGTAGCAATCAAATCGCCAGATCTTCCAAGTATCCTACATACACCTCTAGTGAACTCTACAAGATAACCTTTGTTATTCAACTATACTACACTCAAAAAACTATATCCTATGCCTTCAACCTACTAAACATTATCACAATCTATTTTTATATCAAGTGCAATAGATCCTAATCATTTTACTAAGAAAGGAGATTTTTTACCAAACCTTACTGCACCATCACATTCCTTTAAATTAGTAAACTTACTTCCATCATTGGTCATATGATGTTTACATCCACTATCTATTACCCAATCAACACTATTATCCATGTTAGAAACCAAGGATTTTTCACCACCAATAGGGGAATAATCCTTAATGGAAACAAAGGTAATTTCATCTTCTTCATTACCCTTAGATTCCTCATCGGTAACACCATCTTCAACAACAAATAAAGGATTCCTGCTCTTATCCTTAAATTTCTTAGAATTTTCTTTCTTATCACCATTAGGACATCTAGAATAAAAGTTTCCAATCTTGTTACATGAGAATAATTTAAGAGGTAACTTTCCTTTGCACTTACTGGTTCCTCTAGGTAACCTCCTAGAAATTAATGCTTCCACCTCCTTTTTTTTCCTTTCCTTAGATATGATAAAATTATAATCACTAGAGTAACTAGACATAGAAGAATATTCATAACTAGCTTCCTTTCTTTTCCTTGTAGGTGCAAGAGACATAGATGCCCTAAATGTGACTTCAACCCTTGGAACACTATTATCATAATTTCTAAGCTCAAAAGCAGTCAAATTTACAATCAAGGAATCAAGAGTAACAACTTGAGTTCCTATAGATCTTAACTCCTGAACATCAAAAACCCTAATAGAATAAAGAGGTAACAAGGCTCTCAAAATCTACTTACCACATCATCATCTTCAATGGTACCACCAACACTTTTGATAACATCAACTACTTCTTTGATTCTCTAACCATATTTATGAATGTTTTTATCTTCAACCATCCTCATGTCATCAAACTTTCATTTCAAGATTTCAACCTTAGCTTTTTGTACATCTGCATAATGACCATACACTCACTTCAATTTCTCCTACATATCATAATCAGTTCAAGAACTTGGATATCAACAAACTTTGCATTAGATAATTTACTTGCAATGGCTTCCATAGTTGTAGTGTTCTCTTGTTGTTCCCTTAGTTGATCTGCATTAAGAATTATAGTAGGTGTAACATATCTAGTAAAATCATGATTCCAATATTGTTTTCTCATGCCTCTTACATAAAGTTTCATTCTACCACTCCCCTCTGAGTAGTTCTCCCTTGGGAACTTAGGACCTTCTTTCCCTATCATTCTTGAATCTTGACCTCAAGTTGTTAAAATTGACCACAAAGAGGACCAATTATTTCATACCAATTGTTAGATCTAAAGGTCCAAGAATACTGAGAGGGGGATGAATCGGTATACTAAGATATTTGCAACTTTTCTCTCCTTTAACTCAAAAACAACATTCACAAGTTCACTGATAGATAAGAAAATGAAACTTTACCACTAAACACAACCACCATAAAGCATGCAACACATAATAATTCAGTTTGGAAACCCAAATTGGTGAAAACCATGGTGGGAATGAAGACCCACAAATAAAGTTATCTTCTGGAGTACGCCATGTTAGGAGCTTAACCTTGTTAGGAGTTTACAAAGACATTTTTAGGTTCCACCCAGTTATGGGATTTACCTCTAGCCATGTTAGGAGCTTTACCCTGTTAGGAGTAACTATTTTAGGAGCTTTCAAACTCAAGTTAATGAGCCACTCTATTAAGAGATTTACAAATAAGATATGTTAGGATCTACCCGGTTAAGGGATTTAGAATAAGAAACATGTTAGGCTCTTTTGATCTAGAAAATAGAAACTCATTTGCTTGATCAGATCCTACGTTACACATTCATTCATTCATCAGATTTCTCTGGAATAATCTGGCTTGATTTCACCTTGACATTGATGATATACACACATAAATCTTTGATTTGATGATATAAATATCACTACTCAGTCCCTAAGGAGGCCACCACCTTAATCCTTAAAAAAAATGAAATCACTTTAAAATCTTCACACTCAGAGAGATCATGCCAAAATACATATCCCAATATAATAGACTTCTCTACCAAACTGGTTGGCCACATGATATACTCATACAATTAATTTTGTCAAGAATAGTCAAACACATTTTCACCAACTCAGCCTTCATCCTGATAAAAAAATCTACCTTGATCAATGTAAAGCCAACACATCACCTCAAATTAATTGGGACACATTAGCATGATAGCTGGAAAGCACATGATTCATCACACTTGACCACCAATCAACCAATGAAGATCTACCATCGGCAGCTCAAGAACACTGTCACCTTTCACAAAAATAACTTCTATAACACCAAAACATGCTTACCAATCATCCAAATTAGTTGTGGTAAAAACCTTGAACTCAACATTGTATTGACAACACAATCCTATAATCGTGCCACCAATATCATCATATATTTGATAAATCTATCAAATCACTCATTGCTAATCACAAATTATTTTAGGAGTTATGTTGTCATACTTCAATCAAACATAACTTACTCAAATAATACATTCAACAGCTATGATCATAATGTTATTGTCTAAATAAAATGTTAGGTCTCCCTGAAGAATCGTGACCACTAAAACCACTTGAAATACACTGTTCATCCTTCTTACATGTATGACAACAAATGAAGAACACTAGATCAATACTTGACATCAATGACAACACTATAATAGATCATCACAACACCTAATTTGTACCATAACACTTACCATCCCATCATCAATTATGCCAACAATGATGACATCAATCAATTCCTTGGATGCCACATCCATAACCCTCTGAAAAGTTGCTCCAATAATTTTCAACCCAAAAGGTATCCATACATAGACATATATTCCCTAAGGAGTAGTGAATGTAGTTTTGTATTATTTTGATTCTTTTACCTTGACCTAGTTATATCGAGCAAAACTGTCCATCATTGACAACAATACATTTCCTATCACTTTCTGCAACAAAACTTTCATTTTAGGAAATGCATAATTCTCCTTAAATGATGAAATATCCAGGTTTCTAAAATTAACACAAAGTCTGGTATCTCCATTTTTCTTCTTGATAGGAACCAAATTAGACACCCAAGTAGAATATCTAATGGTTTTAATGATTCCTCCATCCTGAGCTTCGTCAACTCCTCCTACATTTTAGGGGCTAGGGTAGGATTGATGGGTCTTTTCGTTTGCCTAAATGGTTTTGAATCAAACTTGAGTTGTATCTCATGTTGAAATATATCTTCTTTGTAGGCCTTCAACTCATAATATGAACAAAAAAATATAATTTTGTATTTCCTCAATAGTTCTATTAAATCTACCCTTACCTTTAGTGTGAGCCTTTTCCCAATGTACACATCCCTAGGTGCATTTTTAGTGCCAAGATTTATTTTTTCAATGTCCTCCTCCTTGATAGGCTCTGACTTCTTTTCTTCCTTATCATCTTTATCAAACACCCTTTCCAAAGCTACTAACGCTCAAGGGATCTTATTGGTTTTCAGTTGTACAACTTTATTTCCAAACAAGATCTCTTTTCCATCTTCATGCTTTACAAAGGCATTAAATTCTATCTCTTGTTAGTCATACTGCTCTTCACATCTCATGAATATCAATAAATTCTCATCATCTTCAAAGAATTTCTAGTTACACACATTATTTGGGATAGAAGGCCTTGTTTTTATTTAAACTATTGCTACATATTCCAATGTTGCATCATTTGACTTAAGAGCTACATTTTATAGGAAATGAGCCATAATATTTTGGGATCTATCTACCCACTCTAGTGAGAATGCATCAAATATTTCAATTGTATCTAGACTTTGTTTTTGTACTAGTTTAACCTTGCATTCTTAGTGGTGTATTTAGATCTTATTTGAGAAATCATTAGTTAAGAATATCCATAAACACATAAAATTTTAATACAATTCTTACAAGCCAAGTTCATTCCCAACAATAATGCTTCATATTCTGTTATATTATTTATGTAACCAAATATCAGGAGAAAAGAATACTTAAATGTCTTACCATTAGGCGAGATGAAAAAAACCCTTGCACCATAACTATCTTTTCTGCAGGATCCATGAAATAAAATCCTCCATATTAACCCTTAATTCTTCTCAGCATGGATTCTCATTTTCTCTTTAGTCCTTATCTCTAGTTTTGTAAGATGAACATTGAAATTATCCATATCTTAATGGAAAAAACATGTTAACTGATTAGGATCAACTTTCTCATTATGTATGAGGATCTTGGCTCTCTATTTATTTTGACTTCCCTTCCATTAATTGGGATAGTGGCATATGACACGTCTAGTTATACATGCCCCCAACTAATTTAGTCCATTTTCTAGAAAGTAGCATACCATATTTGGGAGCAACATCCACAACTGTGATATCAATTCTACATGTTTCTTTTGGACATTTGGAAAATTTAAATTTAACATCCTTCATAACACCCATAAAAGGAACTAATCTGTTATCCACGGAAAAAAATTTCCCATATGTTGTGTCTACACTTAATCCTAGTTCTTTCATAAGTACATCAGAAGGCATAATGTTTATAGCAGCTCCAGAGTCAATTATACAATTCCTTACTAATTTATTGTTAATCAAGAGCGTCATATAGAATGGATCAATCTAAGAAGTAATTTTGGTCAAATTAGTACCAATATATGCCTCATACACTACTTCACCTTTATTCTTGGTGGCGTTGTTATATTCATCAAGTACACTATTCAGCAATTTGATGGCACTTTGCTTGTACTGCGGGAATTTCATCATCTCCAATATTGGAACAGATACCTTTATCTGAGATAAAGCACTCATGATATCAAAGGATGATGTAGAGGTACTCATCATTGGCTTTACAAAGTCTATCTTCTCTATATTTTCATCTTTGGGTGGCTTGACCAATTTAGTATTGTCACCCTTTTCTTTTATCTCTAGTGGTTTTCTTATTGCTAATGCAGTTCCCTTTGGGTTTTGCACATTTTCTTTTATTAAGAGTCTAGAAGGCTTACCTTGATGTGTATTAACCACTATATTCCTTAGATTATAGTTACTTCTTTCTTGATCAACTCTTGCAACAATTAGGACTTTAATTTATTCTTCAATAGGTCTTCTCATTTTAGGAACACCATCTTCATCATCTGAGAATTGATTTTGCATGTAACAATGTTGATTGTATTTTTGTGAACTAAAATAATTTTCAAATCCATCCTCTTATGAATCATAATAATTAGGAACCCAAAATGGATTCATTGACATTGTGTTGATAGTCTAATCAAGATAAAATTCATCATCCCCCATATTCTCCTCTTGCAAAATTTGTGCCATGACACACCATTGGGGTGAATGGGGAAAATTACAAGCTACACACCTATGACTCTCACTAACCATACAATTACCTTGTCTATTTAAAGGATTTGGTGTCTCTTTATTAACATTTTACTTTGGGATCTTAGGCTTCCCATCCTTCCAAGTAGTGTTATAAGGCATGTCCTCCAACATGGGCCTTTCATTTCTATTGAAATGAGGTATGCCATTTCTATTGAACTGGGGCATGTCTCCTTTGGCTACCTTACTTTTCAGATCCTTTGGCATGTTTATAACTTTATCCAACTTGTCTTATTATATATTTTACTTTGAGTCTCTAGGATTATGCAACTTGACATCGTCTCTTCTTCCCATTTTACCAGAATCTTTTTTGTTATTTTCAATGGTGACTACACCTTTGCATGCATCTTGCAAAATATGTGGATTTTGTGATCTTATTTCATAGTTTGGTTTTCTATCATATGCATCCAAATAAAATACTAGAAAAAATTCATTAGTGGGTTTCATTCGAGTAGGAACTCTGTTCATCATTTTATGAAACCTCTTATTGAACTCAGCCACAGATTCATATTATTCCTTCTTTATAATAGTTAACTCATGTAAATAAAATGAAGGATCATTATGATCACCATATTCTTCAAGGAAATATTTTTTGAAATCCACCCATTTACTAATCAAAGCATCAGCCAGTCCTTTATACCATTCTCTAGCATCATCAATCAAGGATTGCACAAACCACTTCATACAGATGTACTCATGGGTACTTCATGGTTCTCCATAGTGTTCTCAAATTCTCTCATATGACTTTAAGAAGTTTTTGCAACACTTCCTCTAAATTTAGGGATATCATCTTTCCATTCATTCTTTGTCATGCGGAGCACCAAGGATTTGTGTAAAGTCCAATGGTTTGTATTTTTTATCATTCATGGGGATTCTTGTAAATGTAAAAGGATCTAGCTGAAAATGGGGTCCATGGTTTTGGGGAATATAATGGTACTGACCATTGTAATTGTTAAAATTTTGATAATAAGGTGGATTATGTAACTGAAATTTTTGATGATGGGGCAAATAACTAGATTGGTTATAATATCATGTATGGTAATTTCCTCCTTGTTGTAAGTGGGCATTATTATGAGGTGCAGATGATATCTTGTTCTCCTACCTTGGTCATTCTCATACAGAGTATTATTATGGACTCTACAAAAATCCTAATTGACACCTCTCCTTCCATTTTGATAATCTATTCCTTGTATATTTTTAGGGTTTCTTTCATCTTGGCTGGATCTTTGGGAATTATGCTCTGACTCTAAGGATTTGATTAGTCCACCAAGGATACCCATTATTTCTCAAGATTATTCATTATTCTGATCCATGGTCTACATCTCTTCCATGGTATATGTGAGGCCTATTAAATGCTCTCTCATCCTTTTCTCTACTTACAATTTTTGGTTTTCTTGATCATCATTTTAAGTTCCCTCTAAACCTTTTCTTGATGACCTAGAAGACTCAAAACTATGTGGGTAAGTAGGACTTCGATACTTGTTTATGTTATTCACATGGGTCAATCCCATGTCTTCTTCAATTGATATTTATATTACATGAATACCATTTTCATTTGCATAGTACTTTGGCATTCCAAACTCTGGCTCAGAGAACCTCCTTGCATATTCAAAGCCCATTTGACTTGAATTGTTCAATTCCTTTTTACTTTTCTTGGTTCTGCTTCTAGTTTGATCTAATTATATATATTTGATAGGATTTCCTTATGCTAATGAACTTCCTCCAAACATGCAATGTTGAGCTCTAAAGAATATAAGAGTTCAATGTCTTGGATTAGTACTCTTGGATTCATAGATTATTTCTTCATTCATATACTATCAAGGTTCTTATTTTAGATTCACCACCTCAATGTGAGGAATGATTTGTAATGATCTTATGGCTTCTATTTTCCAGCAGAGTGATGAACTATAACTGATTGAATGTACGAAAATGTTAAGTTGATGATCACCGAGATGTAGAAAGTTAATGCAAGACATTAAATCAGTTAATGTATTGTAATGTCATTGATGTCAACTTGATATAATCTGATTGGTCATATTCATATTGTCAAAGACTTCAAAGAGCCAAATAAATAAAGGCTATGTTATCAATAATGCATAAAAGTTCAGTATACACCAAGTGATAACAAACACCAACGGATAGTGCACATCAATGGATAGAGAACCCTAAGAGAAGAGTCACAGTGATACCCGAGAAAGATACCCGAGCATAACTGAAAGTCATAGTGTTGCCCGACGGATAAAGATGCCCAAGGAAAACTGAAGTCAAGACCGAGAAAACAAGGAGTTAAACACCGATCCGAACTGAAGTTTAGAAATGACAAAAGACTTTGCTGGCAGGAGCTAAACATGGAGTTAATTGATTGATTACATTGTTTTCATCAACCAGTTAAAATATAGAGATTAAAGCTATTTTTTATTCCAATTTTCAAGGAGAAATCTGTGGGAAAAAACTAAAGCATACTTTAAAGAAAGAATTGTGAGATTTTCGGATCACTTCAAGAACAAGAACGACAAGGACCTAGAAATGGTGAAATCATGTCTATAAAGAGACAAGATAATTCATTATGAATTATGGGTGAATAGAGAAGAGGATGCTAAAGAGAATACTGGTGAAGATAAGAAGTATTCATATAGTCCTGATCAGACAAGCTAAAGAACAGAGCTAATATTTCCATGGACACCAAGCAACAAAGAAGGAAAAACATCACTGACTAGAAAGAAGTGGAGAAAAGGAACATAAGAGAATCATTGATAAGAAAGGTATTATGAGCTTACAATAGATCTGAACATCTGCAAAGTTTAGTTGTATTTATGATTAGATCATATACTATTTCAGTTTAACCATTGGATTAGAAAGTCTCTTAACCGAGTAGGATTTGACTATCCTTTATATATTGAGATACATCCAAAGGAGTATCAAAATTTTTATTCACAAAGATAGCATAGTGAATGCCAGATATCAAGTGATAAACTATTACATTTAAATCCTCTAACAAGGTCGCACTTAAGAGTGTGTTTTTAACCTTTAACAAGGTTGGCTCTTCACCGAGCTCACTTTAGAAGAGTGAAAATTTTGGGTTACCGGTCCCAAGTGGGTTTTCCCTTAACATGGTTTCCACGTTAAAAATCCATGTGTCAAATGTGTATACGGTTCATTGCTTGAATTTTTTTCTTTACACATTACTAAAAAAGGATGATCGGTAAACACTAAGTTATTTACTGTATTTTGGTAAAGGCTAGACTACTATTCGGTAAAGCTTAAGAAAAAGGATTAACAATGAACTCCAAGTAGTAGTTATTTGATAAGATTATTTAAAGGCATACATATTTTAGGATTGAAGATAAATAGAGGGTTATATATGTGGTATAAATTTTTTGGGTTGATTTATTGGATTAATTTTTGAGGCCATTGATTCAAACCCCCCCTCTTTGTTATTCTAACAATCGGTATCAGAGCTTGTGTGCTTAGAAAGGGAGTTTAAAGACTCAAGAAAAAGATCACAAGATGAGAAAAAGGGATGTGCCTAAGTTGAACAAGGACAAATTTGCATCATGGAAAAGCAGGATAAGACTCCACCTATCAGGTATTGGAAATGATGTTACTCAATACTTGGATAGTGAATATGTGTTGCCTACAGGACCTCACACACTTTCTCAATTGAGAGAAAATCTTGAACACAATTTTATGATGATAGAAATTGCTTCCTCACTCTCTGATGATGAATTTGAAGATGTCAAAACATGCACCATTGCAAAGTAAATGTGGGACAAATTGAAGCTAGTACATGGAGGAGATGCAAACGTGCTAAGAGTTAAGGTAGAAAGCCTAAGAGGAAGGTTTGATGACCTAAGAATGAAAGAAGGAGAAAAAGTCACTCAGTATATTTGTAGAATCAAAGAGGTAGTCAATGCTATCCAAGGAGTAGGAGGTGTAATTGAAGAAGAAACAATGGTACGTAAAATCCTAAGAACATTACTGCTTGTTTATGCTATTAGAGTATCTTCTATATAAGAAATGAGAGCAGTAGCAAACAACAATGTCACTCTAGATAGTTTGGTTGGTAGACTTATTTCATTTGAGATGAATAACTTTGACAACAGTGTCTTACCATCTATTGAGTCAGCATTTAAATCTTCTTTGAAAATAAGTAAGTCAAGTCATAAAAACACTATGAGAAATGATAGTGAAAGTGATAGTGATGACCAAAATATTGATGAGATTTAGGAACTAATGGCTAGAAGATTGTAGAGAGGCAAAGGTAAATTACCACTTCTATGTTTTAATTGTAAAGAGGTTGGACACTTTGCTACTAGATATCCTAACAAAAGAAAAGATGACAGAAGTAATGACATATCATATGAAAAGAAGTCTGTCAGAAGTGATGACAGAGATTACCAAAGCAACCGACAATCTAACAGAAGAGACAACCGAGACTACAAGGAAAAAGGGATGAACTCTTGTTACCTGGCTGAGAACAAAGTTAAGAACACTAACACTGAATTTGATGAATATATTGAGGTGGTAGTTGTTGCTATGAAAGATGATTCAGCTAAAGAGGAAAGGTATGTTGAAACTACACTCATATGTAAGGTTAGTAAAAATGATGTATGGATTATTGATAGTGGTTGTGCTCACCACATGACTGGAGATAAGGAAAAATTTGAAACTTTTGAGTATTATAATGGTGGATTGGTAAGAATGGGTAATGACTCAACTTGTCTGGTTGAAGGTAAAGGAACTATAATTTTGAATAATCTGATCAGATGTGAAAATGCATACTAGGTAAAAGGACTTAACTATAATCTATTGAGTGTTTCATAGCTGAATAACATAGGTCACTGAGTTGCATTTGAGAATAAAAAGGCAAATATCTTCAATGAATTAGGAAGCTTGATTGGAACTGGTGAACAGACAAAAGGTAACCTATTATATCTTAATGATATTGACACCAGTTGCTTAATGGCTAGAAATGAAGACATATGGTTGTGTTATAAAAGGTTATTTCATGTGAATTTTGACAAAATGGTTAGGATAAGAAATAAAATGAAAGTAAGAGGCTTACTGAGCATGTCAAAGCCCAACCATGTCATGTGCAAGAATTGTCAAAAAGGTAAAATGACAAAGTCTAGTTTCAAGAGAAAAACCTGCACATCTAATGTTATTCTAGAATTAGTCCATATTGACCTATGTGGACCCATGAGAACAAAGAGCTACTATGTAGATAGATACTTCATTCTATTTGTAGATGATTACTCTAGAATGATGACAGTTATGTTCTTAAAACAAAAATCAGAGGCATTCAAGATGTTTAAATGGTATAAAGCTATTGTGGAAAAACAAAGTGGTAAGGAAATGAAATGCTCAAGATCAGATAGAGGAGGAGAATTTATTTATGATGAATTCACTAATTTTTGCAATGAGCATGGAATTCAAAGATAGGTTTTTGCACCAAGAACACCACAGCAAAATGGGATTGCTGAGAGAAGGAACAAATCCATTGTTTATTGTGCCAGAACACTGATGATTGAGAAAGGAATCACTCACAAATTCTAGACGAAAGCAGTCATTACTGCTGTCTACACATTGAACAAAGTTCAATTGAAGAAAGACACCAATAAGACACCCTATGAGCTATGGTATGTATACACACCCAATGTAAGTTACTTCAGAATTTGTGGAAGTCAATGTTATATTTTGGAAGATGATAGAAATGGAAATCTTGACTCCAAAGGTGAAGAATGAATGTTTTTAGGGTATTCTACCAAAATTAAGGCTTATAAATGTCTTAACAAATCCTCTAACAAAATAATTGAAAGTGCAAATGTAAAAATAGATGAATTTGCAGAGAAAAATGATGAGGAAAGAAAAAAAGAACTAGAAGACTACAATAGGTTTGTTTATAGTGAACAACCTGACACTCTGCCTAAGCAATAGTGTATCACCCCTGAGTGACAAAATAATGCACTAGAGCATCAGGCTACAAATACCAAAAATCAGGAAATTGCTCAAGATGATGTACCAAACAATGGAGATCAAAATGAAGGTCATGATGATGATAAGAATGATGAAAAAAAAGGTGAACCGATACTTTCCAAGTATTTCAGAAGACACCATCCACAAAATGAAATCATAGGAGACAAGAAGGCTGGAATGAGAACAAGAAGTAAGTCACTAAACACTAGATGTTTAATTTGTGATTTTGAGCCTAAATATGTTAATTCTGCACTTGAAAATGAAGAATGGGTCAGAAATATGAATGAAGAGATAGAACAGATAGAGAAGAATAGAACATGGACATTACTACCTAGACCAGATGACAAAAATGTCATTGGTACCAAATGGATATTCATAAACAAGCTAAATGAGAATGGAGAAGTCACAAGGAACAAAGAAAGATTAGTATGCAAGGGGTATGAATAAGAAGAAGGTATTGACTATGGAGAAATTGAAGGAATTATATTTTTCCATTAGTATACTTAGAGAAAAACATGATCTACACCATCAGTTTAGTCTAAACTGACAGACAGGGCACAACACTATCCAACACTAAGGTTACCCGATGAACACTGTCAAAGTGTTTTCTGATGAAAAAAATAAGGATACCCGAGGAAGTATCAAAAGTGCTACCTAATGAACAAACAAGAAAGGAAACTGACAAATGCAGGGAACCCGATGAACAGTTCAGACAAGGAAAGTCAACAGACTGCAAGTTCAAATTGACAGCCAAGAATCGACAGTCAGTTACATCCCGCAAAAAATGGATCTGACTTTCCACGTCAGATAAATCACTAAAGTTGTATTTATAACTTCTTGATTTGCTTTTTAATCCATTATGTACGAAGGAAGAAATGTAATCTTTATTGTTTTAATTCTTTTTACTGATTTAAAACATGCAAACTAAAGATCAAGGTCAAGTTATAAACCTTGGATCTAAGAGTTAACATTGTAAATCGTGAATTCCAAGATAGGTCAAATAACTTGTATAAATAGGAGCTCGATCCATTAAGAACAGTTGTTTTTCAATGAAGAAAGTAGCCACAAAGAGAAACTAAAGACCAGACAGAGAATTCATGCAAAAGAACACAAACATAATCAATTCAGTTTTAAGGAACAGAACAGAGGCTACGAATAAGCAGAGAAAAGGTATTCATCAATCACTTAAGGTGATATTGTAATTGTAAAAGCTTTAATGGATCTGTAAATCAGCAATAGTATATTGCATACAGTCAGGTCAACATTTATACTCATTCTAACAAGTGTAGTACACTAATGAAATCCTTTCAAGAAAGGTGGGATTAACCATCCTATTTTAAATCTCATAATTGAGTGCACACTTAAATCAGTGTTGCTAAAGCTCTTAACAGAGTAGATCTTAACAGGTCTCCACCTTAATACTCTTAACAAGGTAGATCATCAGAAGTGATCAAATTGTAAGCCTTAACCGGCTCCCTTCCATTCTACAGATAGTGAAGTTTTGTGGGTGCCATCCCCACCACAGTTTTTACTTCCTAATAGGAGTTTTCTGCAATATCATATCTTGTGTTATGTGTTTTTTAATTTCATGAATGTTTCTATGGATGATTGTAAAGATTTTTAACAAACAATGTCTACATAAGAAAGAATAAACAGTAATGGTTGGTAAATCAGAATTGAATGATCACTAATGATAAATTGGGTAAAGTGTTAAAAATTTTAGAGGTACTGATTCACCCCTCCCCTCTCAGTACTACTTCCCATTAAGTCCAACAATTGGTATCAGAGCTGAGTGTCTTCTTGAAAATATTAAAATCTTAAGAGCAAAGATCTAACAATGGAGAAGTATAAACTTGATAAGAATATTGAGAACAAAAAGCTTGAGATACAAATGTTCTATGAATAGTATAAAGAAACAAGAATCAAGATGAGAGAGTTTCTAGCTAAAAGAAAAGGCATGGCTACCAGGAACAATGAAGTAGATTATCAGGAAGAAGAGATTCCAGATTTCTTTAAATCTTCAGGATCAAATGCAAGTAATGTATGAGATACATCGGAAGAGAATATCATAAATCTAAAGGAGATCAATCAACATCTGACAAAGAAAATAAAGATGCTACAAATCGGTCAAGAGACCCAAATGGTAAGAATGATTAATGTGATGAGTTCTTCCAGACAAGCTGAAATAGAAAGAACACTTGCTATTGATGATAGAAGGAAGATCACAGAGAAACTTCAAGAAAAAGAAATGGAAATTCAAAGACATGCTGAGCATCACCATAATCTCACAAATTAGATTATCCTTATGAGTCAAGAAGAAAATAGAATAAATGTGGAACTCATTGAGAGAATATAGATTATCGGTGAACTAAGAGAAGAAAATGAAAAGCTGAAGCATGAGGTTAGAATTCAGCAATAGCATAATGAGATTATCAGAAAGGCTAAAGAAAACAATAAAAGAATGGATGATTTTCTTGAAGGACAATGAAGAGTCATCAACAACAGCAGTATAGGCTTTACAAAAAAAGGAGAAACATCAAGATCAAAGAATTTATATGAAAATTCAAGACCAAGAAAGCCAACATGCAAGAACTGTGGAAAGCAAGGGCACACATCAAATTCATGCAAAGGTAAAATGAAAGGTACTCCTAAATCTACACCTACATCTTCATTCATAGGATTCTGTTATAAATGTAACAAGAAAGGACATAAGGCTTATGAATGCAAGAGTGAGATAGAAAAGCCAAAGAAGGAAACCTACATCAACAAATACTGTCCTTCATGCAAGATGAATGAGCACACATCTAAAGAATGCTGGAAAAAGAAAAGACAAGCATGGAAGCCAAAAGGTAAAGAAGCCCCTTATCAACCAAAGAGAATCGGTAATCAATATGTATGGGATTACAATACTTGGACAAACTATACAACATGTGGTAGATATGGTCACATTACTGCAAACTGCATGAGAGCATGAACCATAAGGTCTAGAGGCTGGTCAAACCTCAGAATGGCATGCTTACATTGTCATAAAGTTGGTCATCTCAAAAAATATTACAAAGACAGATTGACAAATACAAGCACACATCCCAATGGTAACACCATTGAAGATATCTGGAGGGAAAGAGGAAAAATGTGGATAAAGGCTTCAAGCAATGAAAATGGTGACACCCCATGTAATGTCCCCGCTAGGGAGCCCATAAGGAATCAGGTCTTTGACCTAAAATTACAATTAAATTTTTTTTTTTTTTTTCCTAACATTCTAACTTAACATCATTACCATTTACAAAAACATTCCTTAAGGTTCCCTTAATGAATTCAATTACCATTATTAAATATTTCATTTTATTACTTAATCGAGCAAATTCTATTTCCATTTCAACTTCAATTTACATTGATTCCATTTCACATCAAAACCAACTACATTAATGAACTAGTGGAATTAATTTTCCTTATCGACTAACACGCAATTTAACCCTAGAAGTGAGACAAGCATAAATTACTAATCACATCCACTAAACACATTTATTCTTTCAAATTTGTTTACTTCTTAACATTATCTATGCTCAAGCCAATTGCACCATAAAAACTCAATTAAACTTTTCCAATAAGAGTCCTTACTTCCTATCTTCATTTCAAGATAATAATAGAAAGAGCACAAAGTACTTATCCATGT
>MU227754.1:266174-287177 GCA_018584345.1 Thuja plicata
GTCTCATAAAATGCTAACTAAATAATAATCATAGTCCATCATAAAATCTAAGGCGTCAAGCAATAGTCCTGTTAGTCTAACATAGAAAGATTCTAGGGTGGGCATTACATAACACATCTAATCTCTTCAAGTAATTATAATTAATTAACCTAAGATAATTTTAAACATTAATAATGAGCATCTCACATATAAGCATATAAGTCTATCAGGTGATCCTTTCAGCATTAAGGTCCTAAACTATCGTTGACACACAAGAAGATGTATAGGAACATACCTATGCAATATTATTATTTCCCATATTAAAATATGAAGTTATGGTGAGTTGGAAGGAGTTCAGTTTAAGCAACCATCTCAAGATGGGTCATTCTCACATATAGCTCTTCCTAATTTCTAGTGAGCATAACCAAGACTTGATCGGGTTGGAGGGGCATTACACCCCATCCAATGGATCTGGTGACACCATCAACCCCACTTGAACTGAACAAGTAAGTATGGAACTGCACTATACCGAGTTATATTTTGCATCAATTCCATTATATAAAATGATATATAGTCAAAATCTGCATAAATCAAAGATGCGTATTACTTTACTTGTTAACAATCTAAGAATACAACACCGTCGGTAAACACTTACTGAAAATCATTGGTGAACACAATAATGAGTTGTTCACACTTACTGGCAATTGTTGGTCAACTAGTAAAAGTGGTAAACTGCCAATGTATCCCGATGACCGTTGGTAAGATAGCAAAATTTAGCAGTCATCATGGCAGAATATCGATATCTGTCGGTAAAATCAAAGTGGTTGACAACTGCCATAAGCATCATGTCTACACCGACGATGATTTAAAATATCCTCCTGACGAAACCCGTCTTCACGTCCCGATGAGTTGGTGAGCATTTATTGCAAAGACTTAGGTCAAAAAGTCTATAAATAGTCGACGGGATAACTTCATTTTTCACCCATGATTTGAAGAGAAAAATAGAGCGATATCATAGTGATTCAAGAGCAGAAAGAAGAAGCATCTACAGATTGATTCAGCACATAGGGAACCGATTCTTCAACACATTTATGAAATGAAGTAAGTAACAAGGGAACTGAAAGATCTCTATCATTGTTTTGTCAAGAAAGCCCTAATTTCAAAGAAAACCCTAAGTTATTGAAAAATAATGGCAACCACTTCAAGAACTACTAAGTTAAAGAATGAAAAGAAGAATGTGGTGAAACTGATCAAGAACAGTACTTGTGTAGAACCTAAATACAAAATTTGTCTAGAGATTGCATCGAAACCCGAAGAAGTAGGTGCATTTTCAAAAATCCCAGCTAGGGTTTTGCTCATAGAAGATGTTAGGTCTTGTTATGCCCTGCATCCCCATCCCTACATTTTATGTGCAAAATTTTGGGTCCCCCTTTTTTGCTTTCTACTTTTGGCTCTTGCCTTGTCTTTTTTCCTTTCTTTGTTTTCCTTCTCCAGGGTTTTCCTCCCCGCGGTGTTGTTTTTATTTTGTTTGTCTCTTGTGTCTCTAGGACCCAGTCCTAGAATTGGTTGTTCCTTTGTTGGAAGCAAGACTCCAGGATTCTTCGCCATGATGTCTTCTTTTCTTAAGATGGTATCGTCGCATGGAATCCCCAGGCCCAGAGTCTGGAGGTCTGCCTGTCCAGAGTTTGCGAAAGGAAAGGTAACTTTCTTTTACCGTGGGTATAAATAGAATTACCTATCATTTTTTTACATTTACCGCAATTAAACACTTAAGCAATCTGAGTGATTTTATAATGGTTTACCGATAATCCAGTGTGAGCCATTCTAAGCTATTTTAAGCAATTGTGAGTGGTTAGTGGTGGTAAGTGGTGATCGTCTGATGGTAGAAGATATTGTAGAGAATTTGTGACGAGTTCCTTTCCTTGCCCCTCCTTCGTTTTTAGGTTAGTGCTTTCCTTCCTTTATATTTTTCCTACTTTTTTGGTTTATCTGGTTTTCATGTCATCTTGCGTTCTTGTTGCATTTCATTCTGGTTCACCGTCCGTTGGTGGGTCGGCTCTGCCAGAGGGTTGTCCGCCCTCTATGTAGATGTAGTATAGTCTATAGATAATGTGAAAGGTTGTAAATGTTTGTATAGTTGTCTGGTTTTTTTGAATAGCCACTCTGTGTTTTGTGTGTATATGTGTACATTTGATGTATATTATTGTGTATCCCTCTAGTCTACATGTATATACCCTTTAGCTCTGTCGTGTGTAGTGTATATTTTATGTATGTCTACTTGGTAGTCTGTCAAGCTCACCATGCTGCATTTTCTTCTGGTTTCTAATTTTTGAGCTCACTCTGTGCAGAATATCGCTGGCTGAAACTCATCTCCTGGCCGGTTTTCAACCAGGTGGTTTTCTCTCTCCTCCATAAACTAGCCTGTCCTTCATTTATGTCCCATGCGTGCATTTAAATTTTCCCAAGTGGCCTTCACTTTTCATGCATTTGGATAATTGGCTCCATCGCCATCACCATAACTTTCATTTATTGCATACCCACGTGGTGTCCACATGGGATTGACTGCTCGCTTTTTGCACACACCTTCCAACAGTTAGTTTTCTGGACTCTGGCTCTCTCGCCATCCCCCAACCCACATCTTTCCTTTACTAAGTGTGGTGAAACCCCCGGGCCTGGGCATCGTTAAATTTCCAAGTTTGCAAAATATATATACTTTCGGGGATTTTTGAACTAAGCTAACTTTTCAGGGAAAGTGAGCGCCACGGTGGTAAGATCTCCGGACCCCTAGAGTTTTTATTTATCTATACATTCTAATGGTCACCTTGCCTTACAAGTTTTTGGAATAACATACTTTCGATATGTCTGAAGCTTTTGCATCTTCACCACCCAGGAGTCCAGAGCTTCCTTCTACAACAGTTACCAGAGCAGCTGTTAGGTCCAAAATGAAGAAGGCTCTGGAGAAACTACCCATGAGTATGAAATACATAAAGGATGGTGTCATCATGGGCTCAAAGATTGAGTCCAAAGTCTAGCTCATTACTGAAACTAGCGTCGGGACATGGCCCAAGATGCAGGCCTTGGTAAAAATGATGTACATTCAACGACAGGTCAGAGATCCATTGGCCATTAAAATTAGGAATTCTTGGATTCTCAATGCAGCTTGCTTCCCGTGCTTAGTGTAGTCCCTGGAGCTTATTCTTACACTTGCCACTCACTACAATACATATGTCTAGGCCGTTATGCTTGCAGCCCCAGAGCTGACCAGGTATCCCACCCCTATGGTGTCTCTCAACGCCGCAACTTTTCAGATGGGGTTGGGGATTCCTCAATTTGACAGGCTGACTATAGTTACCAGGTCAGATGCCTTGGCACAATTTAATCAGTTGGAAGAAGCAGCCCGCTTATATATAAATAATCATTGGCTCAAGACCCCGAAGAGGGATCCCAAGAGGATGAAGTTAGAAATCCCCAGGTCCAAATTTAAAGAAAGCATCCAGATGGGGATGATAGCATTATGCCGTGTCTTTGGGCAACAACATGCCTGAGAATTCTTTGGGTGGATGTATTACTTCTTGCTTGGTATCATAATGGGCGGGGAGTATTTTGACTGGGCCACCATAATTTCAAATCACGTGGATTCCCAGTTCCTTCAAATAGCCCAAAAGAAGAAGTTTTATATGACTTCCTATGTTCTTTGGGCCCTGGCACAATAATGACCCCACACCAATGGGCTACTCATCAATGACATACTCAGGATAGCTCTAGGTCAAAAGGCTCCTTGGGACCATTTCCCACAGATTCAATGGGAGGCCAGCTTCCCTACTTTTTGTCAGGTAAATGATGCCTTCATTTACTACAAGCTGCTCACACCCACCCAAGACATAGGATATTGTGCCCTATCTACAGAGCTGATGGATTTGGTCTGGAGCTATGGCCATTACTATATATAGTTTCAGTAGCATACATACATAAGGGTAACTAGCTTCTCCGGGAAACCATACTTGTTACCCAAACATTGTGGGAACAAGATAATTCTTTTAGAATATTGTAGACAGATGATGGAGCTACACACCTTATTCGCCTTGAAGAAGGTAACAAACATTCCATTCCCAATCACTTGTGGGAATTATTCATGTAGTCTAGCCGCCGCCAAAGAAGTAGATAATGAGCTTAAAAGCTATAACTTGGTGAAATTTTACTTAGCACAGAAGCATTTTGATCCGTATGGCAAGATTGTGATGACACTTCCCCGGGCATCAAATCCCCATCAATACCACATGGAGGACTTCTGGGAAGATTGCCAGGATGACATGGAAGTCCGGGGCTGGCACTATGTCAGAATGACCGCACGGATGAAGGAAAGATTAAAGCTCTAGAGATTTTTGGAAGACTTCTCAGATGTCAGCTCCACAGTAGATCCCCAGTACAAAGAAAAGGGGATCAATAAATTGGCCCTCCCACTAGTGGACTGGGATGCCCAGAAAGGGCCCACTATTGAAGAGTTCACCCGCAATGTGGTCAAATGCAGCCACACCTATTTTAAGAAGGTGTGCCCTGGGAGTGTCCGTCAGGCTACCCAGCTGATACCAAAGATAACCTTAGGGGTCAGGACTTCTTCATAGGGAGGGGATAAGGGGAAAGGAATAATGGAGACTCCCACTATGCAAGAGGTCCCCACTAAGAACCAACTACAACAATCATTGGCAGCCTCCCATCAGATGAAAGATAAATTGATCACACGGCTGGCTACTCTAGTACTCATGACCGGGCCAATTCATCCTCCCTCCTCCCCTTCACTAGTGGCCTTAATGGTTAAGGAAACAGGGGTGGACCCAGAAGAGAAAGTAGTACTAAGGGATGTAGGGCCACCTTTAGTCACTAGAAGAAAGAAGAGGCTCAATCAAAAGCCCAAGGTGGAGTTGGAGCTGGGGATGCCCTAGATCCCACAAATTGAAATCCTTTCCTCCAATTCTCTGAAGCTGGAAAGAGAACCAATGTCTGCTGACATCCCATACAATCCTCCCTTGCAGGATAAATTTGATGATTTTTTTGCAACTGATGAGTTTAGGAATCTACAGGGGGACATTGAGGAAATAGAGGCTGAAGTCCCAGCACAGGAAGAAGCTCTAGAACAGGAACCTGTGTAGGAGCGGGAAGAAAAAATGGAGGAAGAGAAAGAAACATAACAAGTGATTGCCTCTGAGGCCCCAGAGATATAGGGTACGGGAGTGGATCAACAAAGGCAAAGTAGAAAAATGGCATCCACTGAGGGAACCAGACCTTTGGGAACAACCGTAACCTCAGCCACCGTATTCCAAATGCCACTCTCAAAGATTACATTTGGGGAGGTGATCACTGTGGCCCAAACACTAAATCTTGGCCTGATACCTCCCCTATTGCCAAAATATGTACTAGTAGAAGAAGAAATCTCAGCGATAGAGGCTGAGGAACAAGAAGAGCGACAAGAGGAAGAAACCCTCAGGGTGGCCAATGAAGGCCTAGATGAAGCAGAAGATATAGATAATAGGGCTGAAGAAATAAAATTCATCAGGGGAGATGTCATAGATGAGTCAAGAGATGCAGAGAAGGAGCCGGCGAGACCCACACCATCGAAGAGGAACAATGACAAGATACCAGGGAAGTACCCAAGGAACAAACTCTGGCTAATAAGCCACCCCTGCCACCACAGTGGTTGGTTGAAACCAAGAAAATAAAAGATCCACTGACCCCCAAAGCTCACCTCTCCCTGGCCGAGATGATGGCTCAGGCCCAGGACCCACTGAAGGCCAAGAAAGCCTGGATGATTCATACTCTTTGAACCGAGTCGGGCGGACAAACAATTGCAGTGGTAGCAATGCCTCCCCCAGATGCTGACAAGGCAACCACCGAGGGCAGAGATTACAACATCACAAAGATATCACTAGGAAAGAGGGGAAAACAGGGTGAGGTAGACCTATTGAAGGAGGTGTCTAAGGCAGTGGAAGCCCGTTATGAAAAGGAGGCCCAAAGGCTCAAGGTGAAAAAGGAGAAAAATACAAAACTTATGGGATTGCTAACTGAGCTGGCTCAGCCCATCAGTGCCATTCCTCCAGAGGCCTCCACATCTGATGCGCCACTACTGCAAATTGACATAGATTCATTGAGGGTGATGAAGAAGAAGGCCCAGGCGGTAGATGAGTGGGTTTCTCTACAGGTAGGAAATATCTGACGTTTCATGGTATCCACCCTCCTGAACTTATATGCGGCCTAGCATGTCCTGCATCAGTCTGAAACCACTGTCAACATATGGGAGGGTGACATAGAAAATTATGAAGCATGGAAGGTAGAATTTGAAGAACTCCTCAGCCTGGGGGAGGAAGTAGTTTCTGAATCCAAGATTTTGGGGGAGGAGTCATTAAATTTTGTGAGGACCCAACACTCTAGACTTGACCTCACATTGGGGGTAATCAAGCGACTAGTGGGAACTTTGTGGGAGAAGATCAACACGGTGTAATATTCTTTTAATTTGTATAAGTCTTTTGTTACAAAGGTCTCCAGAGCTGACCCTTTCAACACTGATACTTGTACACCAGAAGAATATGTCCTAGGTAAGTTTGATGAATAGATGGAATCAAGGTATCAATCCCTAGAGGGAGTTGATGGTGCCCAGATGATGAGAATAACTTGTATGGTACTCAGTGATCACGATGCGGCAAAAATGGCTGATTAGTGTAAAGGGAATGTTCTGGACCTGGGGGAACAGATTGAGGTGGCTAAGTACCAATGGGTTGGCCTTAAAGAGGTTGATGAGGATGAAATCTCCCACCTCCTCTAGACCTTCAATGACAATAAGCAGCAGTAAAGATTCTCTGGAGGCCAGAGAAAACCCAAGCATTTGGTATTCTTTATTCTTTCACAATGTAAGTTCCCCGATCCCAGAGTTTTGGATCTCATATTTTGTATTCTTTAAAGGGACCCATGTCCCAGTCCCCGAGGTCAACCGGTCACTTTCAAGTAGTTAATAAAGATTGTTGAAGGTTTTCAGAGGGCAAATAGCTACATTGAGGCACGTCAAATCAATAGTTGGTTTTCTGATAGATGACCTTCTTGAGGTGCCACTTCAGATATACACCTGGCACATTGGAGAAAAGGCGCCACATTTTCCATTTATGAGGCATATAACCTTGATTCCTATGGAATCGTATTTCTTCCTTCTCTTTCTCAGCTCTCTTCTCAAGGTCGATTCTTTTACTCCATTCTCTTGTCTTATTCTTCTGACATGTCAGACCTTCTCCATCTCGAGGTCTTTTTTAAAGTGGTGCAGGTACTATTGGCCATGGGATAATATACTTTATGGAAAAATGTAAAATAGGGTTAGGGTTAGGGTTAGAAGAAAATGTGTATAAATAGTAAGTCTGACCCTTTTCCAAGGGTCATAAAAATTGATGATTTTGCAGTCCATAGTAATAGAGAAGCAATATTTTCATTTTTGTTGCAGAGCTCAATGTTCCTTGGTCTTTAAAGCTTTTAGTAGATTAGATGTTCCCTTGGAGCCATCATTGTACCACACACCAGTGCTTGCTGGAAGGAATGTTAATGAGGAAGAGATGGTTCTTGCAATGATGTTGTTGGCTCTTTGTCTTCTGAGTTAATGGTATTTTATGTTTAATGTTCTTCATGTCTCCTGCTCTGATATTTTAAGTAGATTAACGACCTCCTTTCCCTTGCTACTGATCAAATATGAACTGATGGTTGTGTATTTCTTTGGTATTTAGTGTAGTATATCTGAGCATGATCAATGTATTGAATGTTTAAACACAACTATAGGTAGATGCAATATCTCTAACCCTGCAGGATCTTTTTCAATTTATTTACTAAGTATAAAGTGCTTGGAGAAACCTCGCCTTCCTGAATCCCCGGAGAGAATGAGTTGAAGAAACTAGCTATCCCCCTCGAAAAATAGTCACATCTCCCAACTGAGCCCCACACCGTCGAGATCCAATGCTCAGTGCTTGGAGGCCTAGGGAATCTCATTTCCCCAGACAACCTTTGCAGGTGAAGGTTGTCGGTACCCTGGTACCCAGTGACAACTTACATCTATTGGCGAACATGGTCACCAAAGTCCCGTCAACAGAAACTGGCACTAGAAGGAGGGCATGAACTTGTCCCCCTCTTGAGATACTTATTTTACACCTTTCCAAGGGTTCTCCAAGCCATAGTTTTAGGATTCAAGCCTTCAGTGGGATTGGATCTTTCTCCCTAGTGAAATTTGAGAGAATCCTTAGGTCAGCCCCAAACCCTGGAAGGTTTGTCAAACTCGAGCCTCCTACTCGAAAGAAATGGACCCCAAAAACAACACCAGTCACTATCGTCTGGGGGTCTAGTACACCGTAAAATATCCAAAATCCTAAGATAACCCCAGGAACCAGCGTCCAACTTACTCAAAATCTATTTCCCCAGACGGCTGCATACTTCGGTAACACCGGGTCCCCTATGGAAACTGTTTTAGGCGCAATCAACGACCTACCCTCACACCCAGAGAAGATTTTCCCACGATATGAACACCTAGGCTCACGAACCACAGAAAAACACTTACAGGCATACAAGGATGCCATGAACTGACACTGGATGCAACATGAGGATGTTGTGACCCGGATGTTTCCTCTGTCCCTAGGATAGGGTGAGCTGAACTGGTATCTAAACCTTCCTGCCAACTCCATCAACAGTTGGCAGGACATGGAGGATGCCTTCTTGGCTGCCTTTCGCATACATGTGGACCTAGCTTGGTCCCATAGCCAGTTCATCTCCATCAAAAAGGAACCCAATGAACCCCTTGCAGCATTCAATCATCGGTTCCAACACACCTTGAAGCGGTGCACAGGCCCTTTCATTCCATCCCCAAAAGTGACCATACAGACCTATCTCAACGTGATGGACCCCTTTGTTGCCACTTTCCTCTGGATAAAAACCATTGCAGGTGACCGGGACACTTTGGAAAAAGTTTACAACCTAGCCTTAGAACTGTCCCATGGCCTTAATAAGTCCCCGAGTGGGATTGGGCAGAGCACACCCTTTAACATGATCCCTGGTGGAACAGCGTACACTGGGGGATATAACCCCAAACTAATAATAGGTTCCCTTGTGATGGCAATGAATCCCCCACCATCACTGATAGACCAGTAGGCCTAGTACATTTACCCATCGCAGACTCAGGCTATGCCAGGTCTAGAAGTATTCTCTTGGAATCAGCCGTAGCAGGCATAATAACCTCAAACACAACCACCTAGAGTGCCCTTCTTTTAGTTGTCTACACCTGGAGGATTGCCACCCTCGACTCTGGAAAACATTGTTGCCTTCCTGGGAAACCAAAAACAACAACCATCACATTGTGACACAAACACTTAGTTGACTGCCAAGGTTGAATCCCTCCGGTGAACGTTATCCACCCTGACTGTGGACATGGGTCAGCTAAAGGTGGGGTCCTATGCACCCCAAAATTCTAATTCCCAGAGAGGGAATATTTTCTCTGGCCAATGAAATAAACATGCTAGGGGAAGAAACTTCAACAATGGGCCTCGGCCCAATCAACAGCAATGGAACAATAATGCAAACACCAGAGGCTCACCTCCAAACCAAAATGCCAGTCAAAGTGGTGCTGGACCATGATATTTTACACTAGTCACAGACTTCCAGCCCATGACCAATTGGTGTAGATTGCATGACACAGGCTCCTATAATGAGGTGAACTGTGCCACCCTCAAGAAGGTCATCATGATCTCCCAGCTGGACAGACAACAATCATATGATGCTACTCCCCCAAAGCCTCCTATGTAAGAGTCAACCCACAGTGCCTTCACCTGTGAGACCATCTTCTTCGAATCCTCCAGAGGAGATGAAGGAGAATTTGAGTTCCAAGGATTCTTTGATGAGTCAATCCTTCGCTTTGAGGCTAACACCTTCACCAACCCGCATACTCCATACAATACTCAGAGTCAGGTTGGTAAAGGACCATCTTACAGGCCAACACCTCCCACCAGGGACACTCCTCTCTTGGATAATACAATCGATCAACCTGCCCCTCTAAAAAGTTCTAACTCTAACCAGGTGAAAGATCTAGCAGAGGGAGGTCACCAATCCCTAGGAGGAAGATTTGACATTACAAAGGTGTTAGAGCAGACCACCACCTCCATGACCTTGATGGAGGTTTTGCTAAACTTTCCTAAGTAGAAGAAGTCTCTTATGAAACTCTTGGGGAACCCGAAAGTGGTCAGTCGCCTGCCTAAGACTGTCTCTTTTGAGGACTCCAACGTGGCTGTCTTCTAGGGAAACAATGAGGATCCTCCCTTCCTATTAGGCCTAAATATCCAAGGTAAAAACATACACAACTGCTTAGTAGAATCCAGAGCTTCGGGCAACATCATGCCCTTATCCATATGCCGGAAGCTCAGATTTTGTCCCACCTCATCTAATGGCGCAGTGATTCAATTGGAAAAAACTGCTATGAAAATGGTGGGAGATTTGAAGAACATCTAGATATAGCTTATCCAGGACCCCAAGATAGCCAGCATAATCGATATCCAAGTGGTGGACATCCCAGAGACTTATGGGATGTTATTAAGTCAGAATTGGTCTAAGTCCTTGAACGGATACTTTTCAACCGACTTCTCCCACTTATGGCTCCCCTAGGAAGGAGAATCAAACAAGATCCGGGTTGAAAGTGAACCCCAGATGAAGTAGGCCCTTACCAAAGTTAGGAGGGTTAGTGAGGTCTTCTTCTCTGAGACTTCCCCGGGGGTGTACTAACCCTTTGAAATCTTAACATTTGATTTCACCTCCGGGGAGGATCCCATAGTTTTGCAGAGAACCCAGGACCTAGAAGGAAAGTTGAGGGTTGAGGTTGACTCTCAAGGTGCCACAGTGACCCCCGCCACACTCTTGTCTAGCACTTCATGCCGAGTACACTATCAAAAATATTCAAAGCTAGAGTGTGAACTTTGCCTTTCCATTGCTACCCGGCACATCGACACCTTCTAGAATAGAGGATGCACAATTGATTCCCCGGAGCCCAGTATTCCTACTGGAAGCACTTCTTCGGTGCCATTTCCTTGGGAAACTCAAATTCAAACCTCTCCAGAGGTAAACCACACTCACATGCCAACAGTGTAGGAGGAAGCTCCTCCCAAGTCTCCCAAAAGCAACCCAAAGACTACTCCTACTCCCCAGCTCTAGAATACAAGTAACAATCTATGGACCCTTAATTTTGATGGGTCCTAGTCCAAGCAAGGCTGTGGGGCTGGAGTGGAATTAATCAACCCATGAGGGAAATCCTTCCTCGCATCCTACAGACTGCAGTTCAATTGCATGAACAATCTTATGGAGTACGAGGCTTTGGTCCTTAGACTCTTATTTGCGTTAAGGAAAGGAATCACCCACCTCTGAGCTTTGGGTGATTCAGATTTGATTGTCAAATAAATCCAAATTCAGTATACATGTCATGACAAAAGGCTAGCTACATATCGCAATCGGGCGTGGAGCCTTATTGAATATTTTGATGCCTTCGACATTGATCTTATTCCCTGGTGATGAAATTATGTTCTAGACGCCCTCGTTGTTTCTGCCAACACACTTGAGCCCATGGCCGGCTCATGACTCTAGAGGTTTTTAGTTGAGATGATCCCCACCTCATCCATCCCAAACAATGTCACCCACTTTCAGGTTTTTGAGGATGATCAGCATATCCTGGCCTTCATGGCCAATGTTGGTTTCTTTGAGGATCAGATAGTGGAGGAATGAGACCATGACAATACTGGGCTGGGTGATGAAGATGATGGGATCATGGACCTACCCACTAACACCATCCCAAAGGGGATGGTCACACTAGAATGAATCTTTGACTCAGACCCTTAGGAACGGGAAAAGATGTCATCCTCATCTAAAGGAGGAAAATTTGAAAAGATAAACATCAGCCAGCCCGGTGAAGAAAATATGATACACATCGACACCTCTTGCTCCCCTAAGGAGAAGGAGAAGATTCTTGTGGTTCTCCGATAATACATAGACGTAATCACCTGGGGATATGAGGATTTGAAGACATACAACACATCCATTATGACTCATACCATCCCCCTAAAACCTAATTCTAAGCCTTTTCGGCAAAAGCAACGACTGGTCAACCCACTAATCGAACCTCTAATTTGTTAAGAGGTGGAAAAATTACTATCAGCCCTAATAATCTTTCCAATCTGGCACACTATGTGGGTCACCAATTTGGTCCCTGTGAGAAAGAAGAGCGGTGAAATTCGCCTTTGTGTGGATTTTTGGAACTTGAATAGGGCCTCCAAGAAAGATAATCACCCTCTCCCCTCATTGGATGATATGTTGTAGATAGTGAATAGATCCCAAATGATGTCATTCTTAGATGGGTACTTCGGATATAACCAAGTCATGGTTAAGTATGAAGGTAGAGAGAAAATGGTGTTCACCACCAAGTGGGGAATGTTTGCATATTGGAGCATGCCCTTTGGCTTGATTAAAGCGGGGGCCACATTTCAAAAGGCCATGGAAATTGTGCTACAGGGCCTCGTGAATCAGTGTATAATCATCTACATGGATTATTTGACCGTCTTTTCCTAGGATAGGTGTGAACATTCCACCCACCTCACTTAGATTTGCAAGAGATATCGCTGGTATGGAATATCCCTCAACCCCAAGATATGCATATTTGGGGTCACTAAAGGGAAGTTTCTCAGGCATATTTTCTCTAAGAAGGGTATATCCATTGACCCCGAGAGAGTTGAAGCACTGCTAAATTTACAGACGCCTGACAGTAAGAAAGAGATGCGGTCTTTCTTCAGAAAGATCAACTTTGTCCGATGATTCATCACTAGATTCATTGAGATAGTCAAACCAGTCAATGAAATGATGAAAATGGATACCAAGGTTGAGTGGAGTCCTAAAGAAAAGTGGGCATTCACCTAGATCAAATAGATGATAACAAAGGCACCGGTCCTAGCTAGTCATGACTACTCCCTTCCATTTTACATTTACTCCTTTGCTTCACCGCATTCGGTCGCGGTAGTGTTAACTCAAAAGGCCATGAGGGAAGAATGACCCATAGCTTTCATGAGCTCCCCTTTCAAGAACACTGAAGTTTGGTACTCATTATTGGAAAAGCAAGCATTTTCTCTTGTTCGTGCTGTGAAGAAATTCTGGCATTATATTCTATGGAGCAAAGTGTATTCTATCATCCCAGACTAGGCCGTGAAATCTCTGCTGATGGAGAGTGAGTTGGGTGAAAGATGGGGGAAATGGATGGCCATCCTCTAGGAATATGACTTGGAAATGTAGCCCATGAAGATAGTCTGAGGCCAGGGACTAAGTTGAGCGATGGCAGAAGAGACTCCCCACATAGAATGTCAAACCTACACGGTGGAGTCTATCACTCGAGACCCGTGGTATACCAATCTGGTATACTTATTGCTGATCAACAAATGTCCAGAGGGGTTACCTCCTAATAAACACTGCACTCTACAGATGAAAAGTGCTCACTTCATGATCAAAAACTCTGTGCTTTACCGTAGAAACTACAAGGGAGTGTACCTTTGGTGCACTGACAGGGACCAACCTGTGAAGATGATCGATGAATTCCACAGGCAGTTTAGAACCGGGCATGGCTCATCTGACACCATCACCCATCAAATCCTTCGGGTTGGGTATTATTGGCCTTGTATATTTAAAGATTTTTACACTCACGTTCGAAGATGCCACACTTGCCAAACTATCGCGCATCGTGAGCGTAACTCGGCTATGCCTTTACAACAAGTCTTTGAGGCTAGGCCCTTCACCCAATGGGCATTTGATTTCATTAGGGAAATAAAACCTAACTCATCTACCAACCACCGGTACATCCTAACTGCTACTGATTACTGCACCCAGTGGTTGGAAGCCATACCTTGCAAAAACAACATGGCGGACGTAGTTATTAAATTCCTGGAAGAAAACATCGTCACAAGATTCAGAATGCCCTTTGCTTTAGTATGTGACAATGGTCCAGCATTTTCTTTGGCATAATTACTTGAATGGACCTACAATCGGAAGATCACTCTGAATTTCTCCAGCAACTATTACCCCCAGGGGAATGGTGTTGTTGAATCTATGAATAAGAATTTACTTGAAGTGATCAAACACCTGCTAGAACAGAATCCCTGGGATTGGCACCAAAAGATGAGATTCGCCCTTTGGGTGGACCGCATTCAAATTAAAGTCACCCTGGGGAAATCCCCATTCCACTAGGTTTATGGCCAGAACTAAGTGTTCCCAATCAATTTACAGATCCCAGTCTTGTAGTTTATGCGGGAATTCAGTAGCCAAGATAATATTGTAGAGGTTCGGCTCCTAAACCTGGTACAGATGGAAGAACAATGAGACATAGCCCTTGAACATTTCCCACGTCATCAAGTAGTAGTAAAAAGATGGTTTGACCGTAGGGCCCAATACAAGGCTTTTCAAATTTTAGACTTAGTCTTGTTGTGGGACAAGGCCCAGGAGAAGAAAGGCAAGCATACCAAGTTCCAACGGCTCTGGCTTAGACCATACCTAATCTCAGAGATCTGCGAGGCAAACACCTATCACCTTAACACCATGACTAGAGAACCTGTCTCATTTCCTGTTAATGGAAAGTTTCTCAAACATTATTTTGAATAAGATGGGTTTGCCCAAAATTGTATTTTATGTAAAGTTCTAGCTTGTAAATATTTCCTTCCCGGTGCCTTGTTGGGAGGTACCTTGTCTTGTAAATAGTCTTGCTAGCCATCCTCCGGGATCGTCATTTTTCCATGGTTGTTTTTGTTTTTCTTGTCTTTTGGGGTTCTGACATTTTTTTCTCCCTTTGTGAGGATTAGAATGCTTTGCATAACACCTGGTCTCTGGGATATTGGCTTTAGCATGATGAATTTAAGAATTTGTTGTTAGTATGGTGGAATTGGTTCGGCCTCCGGAGTTATTTTAAAAGTTGGTTGTTACACTGAGTAATCTTCATCAGGTTTATCTCTGGAAGTCTGGTAATCAGTGAACTAAAATAAGGAACAAGTAATCAGACACATCGAGGGTAGATCGGTCGTACTAAGTTGGTTGACCCAAGTCTGAACTTTTAAAAGATTCTTTCTGAGTCTAGAGTTTTTCTCCCCCATTCAGAATTAAGGTGGGTGGAAGGTTGAAAGAAGTACCACTATTAAAATTAACTAAGCTTAAGCTTGATGGTGAAAGAAGTACCGCCCTCCCACCCAGAAATGTACAAAATAACAAAAAAGGAAATGGGACAAAACTCCGATCTCCGAGAGAAATAAGCAAATTTGATGACTTCAGGGTTTGAGTTACTTAGTGCCTCTTCTCTGCTTCTCCCAAAGGTCATCAGCTTGATCTCCTTCCAAAGGACACACTTCACCACTGATGAAAAGATCATGGGTTAAATTGCGTATGGCCATATTTTCTCAGGAATATTACTCTTTGCATGTAAGATACTTCGAGTAACGATTTATTCTAGCATTGCTAACCAGAGATTCTGTGGTTCTCAAATGTGCTAAGGAATTCATCCCAGATAGTCACCATTTGTTATGCCCTGCATGCCCATCCCTACATTTTGTGTGCAAAATATTGGGTCCCCCTTTTTTGCTTTATGCTTTTGGCTCTTGCCTTGTCCTTTTTCCTTTCTTTGTTTTCCTTCTCTAGGGTTTTCCTCCCCGCGGTATTGTTTTTGTTTTGTTTGTCTCTCGTGTCTCTGGGACCCGGTCCCAGAGTTGGTTATTCCTTTGTTGGAAGCTGAACTCCAGACTCCAGGATTCTTCGCCACGATGTCTTCTTTTCTTAAGATGGTATCGTCGCATGGAATCCCCGGGCCTGGAGTCTGGAGGTCTGCCTGTCCGAAGTTTAAGAAAGGAATGGTAACTTACTTTTACCATGGGTATAAATAGAATTACCTATCATTTTTTTACATTTACCATGATTAAACACTTAAGCAATCTGAGCGATTTGAGAGCGATTTTATAGCGATTTAGCGATAATCCAGTGCGAGCCATTCTAAGCTATTTTGAGTAATTGTGAGTGGTTAGTGGTGGTAAGTGGCAATTGTCTGATGGTAGAAGCTATTGCAGAGAATTTTTGATGAGTTCCTTTCCTTACCCATCCTTCATTTTTAGGTTGGTGCCTTCCTTCCTTTCTATTTTTCCTGCTTTTTTGGTTTGTCTGATTTTCGTGTCATCTTGCATTCTTGTTGTGTTTCATTCTGGTTCACCGCCCGTTGGTGGGTCGACTCTACTAGAGGGTTGTTTTCCCTTTGTGAAGATGTAGTATAGTCTATAGATAATGTGAAGGGTTGTAAATGTTTGTACACTTGTCTGGTTTTTGTGAATAGCCGCTCTGCATTTTGTGTGTATATGTGTACATTTGATGTATATTGTTATGTATCCCTTCGGTCTGCATGTATATACCCTTAAGCTCTGTCGTGTGTACTGCATATTTTATGTATATCTACTTGGTAGTCTGTCAAGCTCACCATGTTGCATTTGCTTCTGGTTTCTAATTCGCAAGCTCGCTCTGTATAGAATACTGTCTAGCTGAAACTCATCTCCCGGCCGGTTTTCAACCAGGTGGTTTTCTCTCTCCTCCATAAACCAGCCTGTCCTTCATTTATGTCCCATGTACACATTTAAATTTTCCCAAGTGGCCTTCACTTTTCACACATTCAGACAGTTGGCTCCGCCGCCGTCACCATAACTTTCATTTATTGCATACCCACGTGGTATCCACGTGGGATTGACTACTCGCTTTTTGCGCGCACCTTCCAACAGTTAGTTTTCCAGACTCCAGGTCTCTCGCCAGCCCCCAACCCATGTCTTTCCTTTACTAAGTGTGGTGAAACCCTTGGGCCCGAGCATTGTTAAATTTCCAAGTTTGCAAAATATATATACTTTCCAGGATTTTTGAACTAAGCCAACTTTTCAGGGAAAGCGAGCGCCACGGTGGTAAGATCTCCAGACCCCTCGAGTTTTTATTTATCTATACATTCTGATGATCACCTTGCCTTATAGGTTTTTGGAACAACATACTTTTGATATGTCTGAAGCTTTCACATCTTCACCACCTGGGAGTCCAGAGCTTACTTCTACGACAGTAACCAGAGTAGCTGTTAGGTCCAAAATGGAGAAGGCTCTAGAGAAACTGACCATGAGTATGAAATACGTAAAGGACGGTGTCATCATGGGCTCAAAGATTGAGTCCAAATTCCAGCTCATTACTGACACCAGTGATAAGGCTAAATTATTGCCTTTGTTTTGTATAATTTTAATACTCTATTCTGGTTTTTGTTAAAACATTTGAGAGCCTAGCTAGTCAAAACTTGTGATAAAAGTCCAGATAAAACTGTTAAACCATGGGTAGATTTTTTTGACATACTTTGCTAATATTATACATATAATGCAATATGTCATAAAACCATCAGAATATATGTCCTAACATTTGGATATTTAATTTGATTAAGCTTTTTGCATGAATATTTCCACGTCATAACTAACTTGGCAGGAGAGAAGTGGCTGGAGAGTGGTTGACAGCATTCAAAGAAGACCGTTGAAGACCAGCTATGGTGGAGTGATCATTACAGCACCAGGAAAACATGACTACTACAATAGAGCCATTATTCCAGGATGTGGGGGTGTAGTGCGCCTATATTCCCTCTACACTTAGTGCGTTGAATTGGTCATCCGAGTTTCATTACCCCCACCGTGGGCTGTTGTATTTCCATATTCTTCTCCAGCATGTTTTCAGCAAGATGGTTTTCCTTTCTATTTTGTAATAATGTTCGATCCTCTATATATAGGGATTGGACTGATAGTTTGAAGTTAGATAGAAATCAGATAAAAGGTTTTAGAAGAATACTGTTGTATTTTCACAGCAATCTATTTCAAGTTCCATGTCTTGTTTTTATGTAATGAGTTTTTGAAACGCAATGAAATAGTTCTTGGTTTGCATTCTATGTTCATAGTTTAGTAGAAACTGACCAAGGGGGCCCACTTGGGAGGTGGAATAGGTTAGAATAGAATAGATTTATTTCCATCATTTTCAAGCATTTCCAGTATTTCAGATAGAAGTTACAATTTCTTCCTGCAGCATCTCAACTTGTGAGTGTTCCTGCAGCATCTGCAAGAATAGTTATAATGGATGTTTAAGGTTGAAATATTAGGTTTCGGTAGAGTTGCAATTTCTAGCTTTCATTCCAGTAAGAAGATAAATGTATTCTTTTCCTGCATTTCTAGTGTAGGTTTCCTTTATGCATTCTTACCTTCCTGCAGCATAAGCAAAATGACTCCTTAAGGAACCTAGTGCACATATCGTGCCGACCATTTCAAGTATACGTCACTGGGTTGACAAGTTAAATGCACCTCATAATGGGAAAAATAGTCCTTAGATTGAATGAACCATTCCTAAGAAAGGCCTTGAGCATGATTATTATACACCTATTGTGAGGCGGTTCATTTTTGGCACCGTTGTCGGGGATGGTGTCAAGCTAGGAACATTTTCGAGTCATTTTTCATTCCTAGGCTAGTTTTTAGATTTATATCTCTAAACATTGCTTCACAAGCGTGAAGAATTCAATTGCATGCATCAAAGAGAAAGGCGACGAGATGAATATGGCAGATTTCTCCCAGCAGAGCCTACTAATTTGAACGAGGAAGTTGAAGAAGCTGAGTTACCCTTTGAGGACGCAAGCCCCAACTTTCCTGTAGTATCTTCCTCTAGAGTAGAACCATTTGATGTAAGTGGCTTCCGACCTTTTGCAGAAATCTTGGCCAACTTTCTAGATAATTTTGGCCCAAATCCACCTAACGTTAACAATCTAGTAGCCAGTGCTCCTTTCTAGCAGCAACCCCACAATCAAATACCTCCAGTAATGGCACATCCTACTTTTTGATTTCCTCTCCCAAGCCTTATAAACAATGCTAATCTCAAGAATATACCCACAGCTGCTCTTCCAAAGTTTTATGGTCTTATAACTAAGGATCCTGACACTTTCTTATTTGAGTTTGACATACTGTGTCGAAGTTTCAATTATAATACTGATGCCCATAAGCTTAAGTTGTTTCCTGCAACACTGAAAGAGTCAGCATTACGATGGTTCATGGGCTTAGGAGCCAATGCAGTAGGTACCTGGGATGAGATGCAGATATTATTTCTGCAGAAATATAAAGACTATTACAAAGGCAGTGACCCAAAAGGAGATAATATCTTTAGGATGTCTCAAAAGGAAGACGAAACATTATAGGATTATGTTTCATGATTTTTGTACACAGTGCAGAAGAATCCCTAGCATGTATTGGCAGAGGACTCACAGAAGCTAGTCTTTTTGAGATGGGTAAATGACAACTGTCTGGAAGTATTAGATTTGATGGATGGTGGAGACATATCCCAATCTTCTTGGGATGACCTCAAGAAAATCTGTCAAAACTACTCAAGGTCAACTGTGAAGAAAGGCAGAGGATACCGGACCACAGTCACAAAAGGGATTGGTTCAGGCATCTCAAAGCTGGAGATATCCAATTTGCTAACGGATTACAAGCAAGATATTATAAATGATGTAGCTACACATCTTGACATAATGACTGCTAAGAAGAAGCATGCAGAAGCTGAAACACAACTGGTTGAGTACTGTCCACAGTGTCACAAATAGAAGCAAGACTATGGATGTAAGCTGGTAGCCAATCTAGAAAACCAACATTTTCCAACTAACTACATGAAGATAGAAGGAGACAATGATCAAGTGTTCTTCGTCGCTCAATGGTGACCATGGGCTTCAGGACAAGGTATGCCACAAGATCCTCTATAGTTTTCAAATTTTAATAATAATCAGTGGCAAAAACAAAATTATCAGAACACTTCTCAGTACTCTCAACTCAAATGGAAAAACCAGTAGAATAACCAATGGCCAAACTAGAAGAATAACCAATGGCCAATTCTACAAAATAATCAGTGGCCAAATCAGCATAATAATTAGTGGCCTAGTTAGCAGAATCAATGGCAACCACCGCAAGGGAACTGGCAGCAAACTAACCAATGGAGGGGGCCTCCACAGTGCCCTAACCAAAATTTTGGTAGTCCACAATTACCACCTCTAGTGCAACCACCTGCAATAATGCCACCTCCTACAGCAACTAATGCTAATCCAAAGCCTACCCAATTGCCTGCTCAACCACAGCCAAATCCAAACAATAAATAGCATCAGTAGCAAGAATACACTACTGACACTCAGCAGTACCCTACTTATTTAGTAGAAATAGCTGATATTCATTTGAGGTTCGGTACCACCCTGTGCACACCTGAATATCCTATAATTACGAAAGTTGCAGACACTCCTGCAACACTGCTTCTAGAGGCCACATTGCCAAATACCAGCCAGCCTACTAATATACCCAACAGAACTACTATCCACACTTCAAATCCACCCTTTCCAGAGAGGTTAAATAAAGAAAAACCTATACCCCAGGAGGAAGAAACATTTGATATTATTGAGCAGCTGAAAAATATGAATATTCAAATTCCACTGTTTCAAGCTATCAAAGATATACCTATTTATGGAAAGGCTATTAAGGAAGCTTGCCTTAAGAAGCTAGGGTAGAAAAAGAAAGACCCTCAAATAGTACATGTTGTAGGCCAATTGGCATATATCATGTTAGGAAAGGTGGTAATACCTAAGCATTCAAATCCTGGTAGTCCAGTAGTCGACCTGATAATAAATGGACAGACTGTGAAAAATGCTCTAGTTGATTTGGGAGCAGCAATAAATGTTATGACTAAAGATACAATGCATAGGCTAAGCATAAAAGGCTTAAGAAAAACAGCCACAGTGTTACAACTTGCGGATAGTTCAACTATTACTCCAGAGGGCCTCATAGAAGATGTGATAGTAACCTTAGATTCATGGGAGTATCCTGCTGATTTTCTCATCCTATCACCTAAAGTAAACTTTGTTGGCTATCCTGTAATCTTGGGAAGACCTTG
>MU227754.1:302695-316254 GCA_018584345.1 Thuja plicata
TTATTCTTATGAGTCAAGAAGCAAACAGACTAAATACAAAACTCATTGAAAGAATACAGATCATCGGTGAGCTAAGAGAAGAGAATGAAAAATTGAAGCATGAAATTAAAGTCCAGAATCAACACAACGAATTGATCAGAAAGGCTGAAGATAGCAACAAAAGGTTGGATGATTTTCTTGATGGACAGAGAAGAGTCAACAACTACACAGGATTAGGGTACAATGAGAATGGTGAATCTTCTAATCAACTAGATCAAAGGAATTCTTTCACATGCCCAAGATCCAAGAAGTTGTCATGCAATCACTGTGGAAAACCAGGCCACGCCTCAAACATTTGTAGAAGAAAAATGAAAGGTATTTCTCAAGCACAATCTACTTTTATTGGTAATTGTTATAAATGTCAAAAGAAAGGACACAAGGCACATGAGTGCAGATCCAAAGTGACAAATCCAAAGAGGAAAACCTACATGGACAAGTATTTTCCTACCTGCAAGATGAATGGGCATACACATGAAGAGTGTTGGAAAAGGAACAATAAGGCATGGACACCAAAGGAAACTGATAATAGCCACAAACCAACAAGAATAGGTAACTCGTATGTTTGGGACTATAACACATGGGTAAACTGCACATCATGTGGAAGGTATGGTCATATTGTTGCCAACTGCATGAGAAAGTGGACCAGAAGGTCAAGAGGTTGGACCAATCTAGGTATGGCATGTTTGCATTGTCATAAGGCTGGACATGTGATAAAAGATTGCAAAGACCGACTAACAAACAAAAGTACACATCCCAATGGAAATACCATTGATGACATCAAGAGAATGAGAAACAAGATGTGGGTAAAATCCACAAACACTGAAGGTGCTGGAACAAGCAATACAAATGGTGACACCCCATCCAATGAATCTGGTGACATCACTACATCCAACTAGATTACACAAGTAAGTATGGAACTGCATTATGAAAAGTTATATTATGCATCGGTTCCATTACACATAGTTCATATTGTAATATTAGCATGAATAAAAGATGCAATATATTGTTATTTGATAAACTATTGAAAAGCAACCATTGGTTATTGGGCACATTTGCATCGGTGAACACACACAAAAAAGGTAGCACTACTTACCAGAATGTATTGGTCATTACACAAATGCCAAGTTACTAAGTGTAAACCGATGGACATCGATGAACCTTGAGTCAACAAAAGTTGTCTTTGCAACTTTACCGACAATCATCGTTGAAGTCACCAAAGCTACTAGCTACCCCGATGCTTTGCACAGACACCGAAGATGCTATGAATGCCTCTACCTATGAACTCATTCTTTATATACTGACAAGTTGGTGAGCATTAATAACAACTTAGGACACAAAAATTTATAAAAGCCTGACGGGTAAACTCATTTTTGCACGTGTAATTTTTTGAGCAGAGAAAAGCAGAGTAGAGAGATTTCAGAGAAATTTGGAGAGAAACCCAGAAAGAATAAACTTAACACAAAGCATTCACATTCACAGGAAATCATAGAGAATCTGTAAGTAATCACATTCACTGATCGCACTATTTTATTTGCAAAAAGCCCTAAATTTCTGCAACACAATGGCATCGACTTCTAGAGTTGAGAAGATTAAGGAAGATAAGAAGAAATATTTCAAGCTTGTCAACATAGGCTCTTGTGATGAACCCAAATACAAGATACACCCTGAAATAGCTTCACAACCTGAAGATTCTAGAGCATTCTCCAGAATCCCACCTAGGGTTTTACTGGTAGAGGACGTAAGGTCCTATATTCACTGCAAGATATCAGAAATAGGATATCTAGACCTAGATAATGCCTCCAGGGAACTATGTGATGAAGCTAGAAAGATCAAAGAAGAGAATAGACATCTGGAAGTAAAGGGACTCATGAATGCACTGCATTTTCCCAAAGTCTTCAAAACAGAGTGGATAAAGATTGTTCTTAACAGAATGCACAACAATACTCTATGGCTTAGTAAGCCAAAACCAATAACTAAGGATGTTATTCATGCGGTTACTAGTTATCCTACAAACGATAAACCACAAGCTCACAAGCACCCATCCATGGCAGAGTTGGAAAAATTGACTAGTGCTAAATCAGATAAAAGAGCACTAAAGATCAACACCATTACCGACGTAGAGCTGAAGTTTGGAGCATGTGTTGTTAGATGTAAAATCTTCCAAGCGAGAATAATGAATAGCATATCAAGTACTTCTATGAGCATAGCATACAAGATCATCAAACAGGGAAAGAAGATGGATCTTGCAGAGATCCTGTTACATCAACTGGAGGATAACATGTGCACAATAAGATCTTCAAGGACAAACACTTGTAAGTTTGGTTCCCTCATAATGTGCATATTCTTTTACTTTGAAGAATACTTTCCTTCCATAGGAAAAGTTGTATGGGACACAAGCAGACCCATAAGCATTCAGATAGGTGAATTCATAGAATCACTAGGAATAGATTTTGATAATGTTATGCATGAGTATTTCAAAACCATTAAGGAAATGTTGTAAGCCAGAACAAGAATTCCTAAAAATATGATAGAGGAACACAGAGAGAACATATGTTTCATGGTAGATATTGATTTCACGTACATCCAAGTAGTAGTACCTAGGAAATCATGGCTCTCAAAGTTAGAATATGAAATCAAAATAGGACAAGCCAATGAGTGCATTGAGGAACTACTGAATGAACCAGTGGACAACAAACAACTAAGATTTGGCACCTATGAAAAGGCCAAACAAAAGATTAAAAAAAATCTTGTTGTCAAGAAGGCTGTAAAACAGTCAAACAGAATGGTGAAGAAACTAAAAGATAAATTGAATATATCTTCTGAAGATGAAGAAGAAAAGGAAGGTGAAGAGGAACAAGAGGGTAAGGAGGAACTCACCAAGGACCAGCTACCCATCGATGATACAATAGATAAAAATGAATTAGAGGAAGAGCAGTCTGATTCACCACCACCTCCTCCACCTAAGAAATCAAGAACGAGGAGTCAGACAACAAAGGGTTCAACTTCTTCTCCCATGGTAAAAGGAAAGGTGTATAAAAGGAAACCTGACACATCAAAGGAAAAACAACCAGTTAGGAAACCTATCAAAAGGAGAAAATTTGTTCAGACAAATGAGGATTTAGAGGACTCAGCTATGGATGAGCCTGACACTGCAATCAAACAAGCAAAAGAAACAACAAAGGTAACATCAACTACTGAAAACATTGATGAAATATGTAAGTACATTTCTGAAGCATCATCTATTGGACATCATAAGATTAGGAAATGGTTGAGATGGGATTCTGTTGAATAGAATAAAATTGAAGATGCAATTATAGCTAAAATGTGCAGACACTACTATGTCCCACTTTAACTCACTACATGTGATGTACCACAAGAACTGTTGATAAGATTATCTTCTAGGTTCACATTTGCACTACATGAGGAGAAGATGATAAGAGAAAGAGTACTTGTTTCTCTTATGCCTCCTAAATCAAAAAGGGAAGAAATCAATGAAATCATGGAGAAATATGAGAAAAATTTCTTACCCAAAATGAGAGCTTACAAATTTTTGGAAGAGAAGTTTATAGAACTAGAACAAGAAGCTTTGATAAATGGAGCAAGATACTCAATCCTACTAAGGAGAGAAGTTATGAGAACAAAACTGTCACTCAGAGAGATAACTCAATAGCTAAGTTAGACAGTGAAGAAGTTCAAATAATCGGCCAGAAATAGGTTGATATTATAGATGAAGAATGGCCTAAAAATAGTGAGGAAAATCAAGTACCAACAAGTCTAATTCACATAAGTTTAGAGGATGAAGAAGTTACCAAAGAAGAGTTAACAATAAAAGGTAACTTAGATGATTATATAAATGATGAATCATGGTTAGACAACATTGTCAATACCACTATAGGAAAAGACCCAGCAGTAGAAGTACAAAAAGATGAAGACATAAATATTGTACAGGGCAATACCGACGGACAGGATTCAACTATTGACATTGCAACAGTCAATACACCGACAAACATGAATATATTAATAGATGATATTGATATTCATTCAAGTCAGGATAAATCAGCTAAGAAAGATGATGATATACCCAAGGATATGGGTACTGATGAAAACAAAGATGCATCCAACACTCAAAAGGATACAGATACAGAAATGAAGGATGCAACCGATAATCAGCCAGAAGTGTCAAATGAACAAAACAAAGAAGCAGATGACAAAACTGAGGACACATTGAGAAAATCTGAAGAAAAAGATAAGAGTGAAGGAGTCAAGTAGGATGAAGGCACAAAAATCAAAGAAGATATATCTGTTGATACACCTAAGGCAAATGAGGAGACATCTTCACCATACTAGTCAGTGGACTCAGAACAGATACAAAAGGATGCTTCATCTTCTTGACCCTCACCTACCAAATCCACCCAATCTCAAGCTTTACAAATTGTAGTACATCAATCTTCCACCCAGCCAAAGAAGAAGAAGAAGAAGAAAGCATTAAAGAAATACATTTTGGTTGTTACACTGGATGAAGTAATAGAAGTCCCAAACGGGGATATTACTACTTTGGATAGTGATAAACTTCAACAGTTTGGAGTGCTATGCCAAAGGAAAGCCATTCAGAATAAAATGATACAGGAACATGGGGAAATAATGGCACTTGACAAGGCAAGAGACATTCTACAACAACTGGTTCCTGAGGTGAAATTGGAACAAAATGCTACAGTTAAAGAGCAAATAGTTGTTCTCACCGACACACTCATAGACCAGAATATAGATGCAAAACAAGCTATGGAAGAACAAGCAGAGAAAAAGTATCAATACAAGTTAATTGATAAGATTAGCCAAGAAGTGGCACTAAACAAGGTAAAGCTCTCTGAAGTAACTGAACAATTAGAACCAATGATTGTTGAGGCAATTACCTTAGTTCAAAAGATGTGCACGCTTGAAAAGTTTACAAAATAAAATAGTGACAAGTTAGCAGAGATAGATTCTAATGTCACAGTGAGTGCACAAAGCCTAACCTCAAATGAAAACAGTATCAAGGTGAATCATGACAAGGTCATTGAGGCTAATAGGCTAAGGAAAGAAATATAGGATGCTGAAACACAACACAGAGGTGAGATTACTAAACTATAGGCAGACATCTTACCTATTCTTACTATTCTACAACAACATATTTCTGAAGCAAGAAACCTAATTGCAACCCCAGAGATGTTTGTAGTAGACAACATCTATGATATAGACATAAGGATATCACTTGAGCACATGGCTCTAGAAATGCTGAAGGAAAAATGGGAAAAGATGATGGAAGAGATCAAGTCCTCATATTCCCACCTTTTTGACAAGATGTAAGGACCTTTGCCTTTATTATCAAAAAAGGAGGAATAGAAAGGAGAAAGGAAATGTATATTGTATGTACAGGAGGAACAAATATGTAAAGATAGCTATGTACAATATATCAAAAAAAAGGGGGAAAAGATCAGTACATAAGGATATGTATATATACTTACACTTACCATCATATACATAGGGGGATTCATTCAAATGATTAAGGAAGAAGTATACACAGGTGTACATACTAATACATTCAGTATGTTACACATATCATGTTTTTGATACTAATGTCAAAGGGGGAGATTGATGACATTAATTTTGTCATTAGTACACTTAGTGAAACACATTGACAGAGATCATCGGTACAAGCATTAATAGCAGACTACAAGAATTACCGGCACACAACAAGCATACCCGACAGAACAAAAAGGTCACAAAAAATGCTAAGTATGAAATTGACCGACGAACACTAACAAGTGTTGAACTGACAAAGTGAACAAGACATCACCGAAAGGTCAATAACATAACATGAAAATCATCACCGATGATACAAGTTTTGAGAACAAAACCAATGGAGCAGAAAAGACATACCCAATGAACAGTTCAAGAAAGGAACACTGACGGAAAGGAAAACCGACTGTCAGAACTGACAGTTAGTTAGAGAACCCGCAAAAAGTGGATATGAGTTTTACACGTCAGATAAAGCATTGTAATTCTATTTTTAGAGTTTTAATTTGTTTTAAATCATAACTTGAGGGTCAAGCAAGATTTATGTAAATGTTTTAAAGCATCCTAATAGATCTAAAACATATCTAACTAAAGATCAAGGTCAAGTTGTAAACCTTGGATCTAGAGTTGACTTGTGAAGCGTGAATCAAGAATAGAGCCAAAATCTAGTATAAATAGATGTTCAATCAATTGTGAATTATGAATTCATTATTGTTGATAGCCACAAAGAACATCTAAGGAGAAGAAGGTAGAATTCATACAAAGTTCAGAAACAGATCACATTAGTTATCAAGAACACACAAAGGCTACCAACGAGCAGACAAAGGTATTATTCAATCATGGAAAGATGATTACTCATACATAGGAAGCTTTATTGGATCTGTTATCAACAATTATAGATTGCAAACATCATCAGATCAAAGACTTATGTAGTTACATTCTAACAAGTGCATCACATCTAAAATCCTTTTGTAGAAGGTGGACTTAACCGCTCTTTACAAATCTCTTAATAGAGTGCACACTTAATAGTGTTGCTTAAGCTTCAAATGAAGTAGATCTTAACAGGTCTCCACTGTAATACTCCTATCAGGGTAGGTCATCAGAAGTGACCAATTGTAACTTCTTATCCATAGATAGTGAATTCTTGTGGGTAACAATCCCCATAGTAGTTTTTACTTCCTGATAGGAGTTTTCTGCGATATCATATCTTATGTCATGTGTTATCTATTCTCATGAATGTTTCTTGTATGGTTACATATTAAAGAACTTATGTTATGATTGCATATACATAAATAAAGATGAACAGTTAGATAAGATAATTTACAAATTGATGATTAAGGGTTAATGGGATAATCAAGAAAAGTTTTAGAGGTACTGATTCACCCCTCCCATCTCAGTACATCATTCCAATAATTCCAACAACATGGCCTACAAGTCAAAAAGACTATAAACAAGAAAGATAAAATGATAAAGAATCTCAAGAAGACTCTATCAGTCACAGAGGAGGAAGAACAAGATCAACAAGAGGAAACCGATGAACAGGGTACCATCGGTGAAACACTAAAGGAAAAGGAATCAGATATAGAGGCCACTAAATCTGATGCACCTCCATCTCCACCTCCTTCTAAGAAACAAAAGACAAGAAGTCAGACTGCTACAATGGATACAACACCTCTCAAGAAAGGTCAAGTAAGGACCTATATAAGGAAGCAACCAGAAAAAAGAGCAAGACAACAACCTGTCAAATCCACACCGCCAAAGAGAAGAAAAAGGTTTTGTCGGGACACAGGCTGACTTAGATAACACAAAAGATGATGAACCAGATGTAATCAAAAAGAACTTCAGAAACCAAATGGTAGATGAAGCTACCAAAGCAATATCTACCCATGGTACAATGACTGATAAAAAGATCAGACAGTGGGATACACTAAATCCAGATGACCAAAATAAGATACAGGATGTAATCATCAAATCAATGATCAAAAACAAGTATGCCCCTACTGAATTTGTAAGTCAAATACCTAAGGAGCTAGGCAAAAAGATATAGCAACAATGGTCATATGCCTTACAAATAGAAAGAGAAGCAAGAGAAAGAATTCTTGTAAGATTGATGCCTCCTGAATCCAAGTTTGAAGAAATACAAGAAGTACTAAAGAAACACTCAAGTAAATTTGTAGCCAAAATAAGGGCTTACAAAGTACTAGAGAGAAATTTTATAGAACTGGATTTGATGATAGAGACCAAATGGAGACATCTCCTAGATCTACTGGCAGAATCAACAAGTGTTGAGAAGAAATTACTTCTCACAAACACACCTCACAGAGAGGAGGAGTTAGATAATGCAAGTCCTCAACATATTGCTCTAGACAATTAGGAGAGTGATGATGAGCCTAGTAAATTGAATACATGCATGGATGACATTGTACAAGACATCACTCACTATGACTCCGACAATGATCCCAAGAAGAAAGATAATGTGATATTTTATCACACTCAAGGATCAACAAAGTTATCAAGCACTGAAAATATCAGATGATAAGATAATTAATATTACAGATGAAGAAGTGCAAGACACTTCAATCATGCACTCAAAAGTGCAAGACCCTACAGAATCCATAAAGAAAGATGAGAATTTCACTGCTAACAAGGACATTACCGATGAGCAGGACATCAATATTGACAAAGCCCAAGCAGCAACATAAAGTAACATGCCTGTCCTAATGAAGGCAATAAACATACTAGAGGGCAATAAAGGATCAACTGAAAAGGAAACAAGTTCACCCACAGACAAGGGTGAAGGAGAAGGAAAAGAAACTACAGATACACCTGTAGAGAAAGCTGCAAATGATGATCAAAAGGATACTGATCAGAACATGGAAGGAACTCAAAAAGAAACAGGGGACAAGCCTTCTGAGAAAGGTGAAGAAGGAAAGAATGATAAGATTGAAAAGAAATCAGGAGCACATTCTGCAAAAACACCCAAGGTAAATGAAGAGACATCTTACCATAACCAATAGGTGCAAACTAAGTAGAAAACACAAGATGCTTCATCAACAAAACCTTCACCTAGTAACTCATAGCATACAAATGAACTAGCTTTAGTAGTTCATACATCTGCATCCCCTAAGATCTCAAAGAAGAAGAAAGGAAAGAACAAAAATCCAGTAACTCTGGATGAAATAATTGAGATTCCAGTTTGTGATCCAAGAACATTGGATCCTACAGCATTAACAAAGTATTCCAAGCTTTGTGAGAGGATAGCCACTCAAGACAAGATTAAACAAGCAGAAAAAGAGGCTAAGGTACTTGAAGTAGCTAGAGAAATACTTCAACAAATTGTACTAGACACATACATTGATCAGAAAGTTCCAATAATTGATCAACTGGTAACACTCACAGATGCAATAACATCTCAAAATACTGATGCTAAGAAAACTATGGAAGATAGAATTGAGAAAAAGTATGAATTCAAGCTCACAAAGAAGATAAGCCAGGAAGTGGCACTCAAAAAGGTCAAGCTTTCTAAATTGGTAAGTGCAATTGAACCACTTTTATCAAAAGTTGTTACCTTAATTAATAAATTGTGCACCTTAGATCAACTCACTAAGGAGTATACAGACAAGATAGAAAAAATATATGTTGATCTTCAGTCCAGTGCACAAAATCTAGCCAACACAGTAGAAGAACTTATATTGCACAAACAACAAATAATACAGGCTAGAAAGCAGAGACAAGACATTCAATTTGCAGAGATGAAATATAAAGATGAAGTAAATGAACTTCAAGTTAAGCTCTTACTGACACTTACACTACTGCAACAAAATATGACACAGGCAAATACACTGATTGCCACCCCTAAAATGTCTATCCTAGATAGCATTTTTTATATGTACGCAAGACTCAAGCTACAACATATGGCACTTGAACAATTGAAAGAACAATGGGAGAAACTGCTAGAAGATATCAAACTTACCCATTCTAATGTTTTTGACACATTGTAAGTTACACATATTTGTCACATTTTTTTGACATTTTGTAAGTTGTACATTTTTTTCATCAGTATAAAAGAAAGGGGGAATTTGATATGTACATCACCTCAAAAAAAAAGAGGAAATAATGTATAGTGAAAAAAAAAGAAAGGGAAACTAATTTACATACAATAATCAAATAGTATACATGTACATATACATACACTATACCGATGCACATAGAAAGGGGGAGTCATATTATGACAAGGAAATAAACATGGTGTTATAATTTTAGTATTATGTACATATTTGTTTTTTATACTAATGTCAAAGGGGGAGATTGAAGGCATTATATTTTGCCATTAGTATACTTAGAGAAAAATATGATCTGCACCATTGGTTTAGTCTAAACTAACAGATAGGGCACAGTACTATCCAACACTAAGGTTACCCGACGAACACTGTCAAAGTGTTTTTCAATGAAAAAAAATAAGGATACCCGACAAAGTACCAACAGTGCTACCCGACGAACAAAAAAGAAAGGAACCCAACAGATACAGGGAACTTGACGAACAGTTTAGACAAGGAATGCCAACAAACTACAAGTTCAAACTGATAGCCAAGAACCGACAATTAGTTACATCCTGCAAAAAATGGATCTGACTTTCCATGTCAGATAAATCACTGAAGTTGTATTTATAACTTGTTGATTTTATTTTTAATCCATTATGTGTGGAGGAAGCAATGTAATATTTATTGTTTTAATTATTTTACTACTTTAAAACATGCAAACTAAAGATCAAGGTCAAGTTATAAACCTTGGATCTAAGAGTTAACATTGTAAATCATGAATTCCAAGATAGGTCAAATAACTTGTATAAATAGGTGCTCGATCCATTAAGAACAGTTGTTGTTCAATGAAGAAAGTAGCCACAAAGAGAAACTAAAGACTAGATAGAGAATTCATGCAGAAGAACACAAACAGAATCAATTTAGTTTTCAAGAACAGAACAGAGGCTACCGACAAGCAGAGAAAAGGTATTCATCAATCACTTAAGGTGATATTGTAATTGTAAAAGCTTTAATGGATCTATAAATTAGAAATAGTAGATTGCATACAGTCAGGTCAACATTTGTACTCATTCTAACAAGTGTAGTACACTAATGAAATCCTTTTAAGAAAGGTGGGCTTAACCGTCTTATTTTAAATCTCATAACTGAGTGCACACTTAAATCAGTGTTGATAAAGCTCTTAACAGAGTAGATCTTAATAGGTCTCCACCTTAATACTCTTAATAGGGTAGATCATTAGAAGTGATCAAATTGTAAGCCTTAACCGACTCCCTTCCATTCTGCAGATAGTGAAGTTTTGTGGGTGCGATCCCCACTGCAGTTTTTACTTCCTAACAGGAGTTTTTTGTGATATCATATCTTGTGTTATGTGTTTGTTAATTTCATGAATATTTCTATGGATGATTGTAAATATTTTTAACAAACAATATCTACATAAAAGGAATAAACAGTAATGGTTGGTAAATCAGAATTGAATAATCACTAATGATAAGTTGGATAAAGTGTTAAAAGTTTTAGAGGTACTGATTCACCCCTCCCCTCTCAGTACTACTTCCCATTAAGTCTGACAAAAACCTTTGCACCTGTTGCTATACTAGGAGTTAGAATTTTACTTGATTATGTTGCATACAAAGGCTTCAAGGTATACCAAATGGATGTCAAATCTGCATTCCTAAATGGAATACTAGAAGAAGAGGTATACATTGAACAACCAGAAGGGTTTGTTGATCCTAACAAGAGAAACATGGTTTTTAGACTACACAAAGCCTTGTATGGATTGAAACAAGCACTGAGAGCATGGTATGAAAGACTTCACTCCTATCTCATAAGCATTGGATTTGTAAGAACTAGTGAAAACAATAATCTGTATTTAAAAGAAGATATTGATGATAACATTTTGATTGCTGAAATATTTGTTGATGATATCATATTTGGAGGTAATGATATGTTATGAAAATCATTTGCTAATGAAATGAGAAAAGAGTTTGAGATGTCAATATTTGGAGGGATCAAATTTTTTCTTGGTCTACAAATTCTTCAACAAGATGCAAGCATCTATATCACATAATTCAAATACATTAAGGAAGTGTTGAAGATATTCAAGATGGAAGATTCCAAGCTAGTTGGAATACCTATGGAAACTGAATGCAAGCTGATCAAGGAAGACAAGTCACCCAAGGTAAATTAGATGCTATATAGATCTATGATTGGAAAGCTAATGTATGTTGTTCATACTAGACCAGATATAGCACATGCAGTTGGAATAGTTGCAAGATTCTCTTCCAATCCCAAGGAATCACACACAACTACTATCAAAAGAATTTTGAGATATCTAAACAATACCGAGGACTATGGATTATGGTATATAAGAGAAGGAAAATTTGAGCTTCAAGTCTATATAGATGCTAATTGGGATGGAAACCTAGATGGCAGGAAGAGCACAATAGGAGAAGAATTCTTTATGGGTGATAGAATTATCACATGGATCAGTAAGAAACAAGGATGCATCTCACAATCTACTACAGAAGCATAATATGTCATTATTGTTGCAAATTTCTCTAATATTGCATGGATCAAGCAATTACTGGAAGGTATGAATATATGAAAATTCTTGAACCAGTGATTATTTATTGTGATAATACATTTTAAAGAACCATGTCATGCATGATAACACAAAGAATATTGCTATCAAGTATCTTTACTTAAGATAAAAATTTCAAGAGAAAGAGGTGATACTATTGTTGGAGATTTGATTCTGTTCAATTGATTGATTGTATGTTTGTCATTGATGACAACATATAATACACAGTAGTAATTCTGTATGTACTTATCATAATGCTGACATGAAGACTTGCGTGATTAGATACATGTTGTTGAAATGTTTATTATGTTATGTTCATACATGCAGATCCAGATATGATGTTTCAGTCAAGTTGTGTAATTATGTTATTGGCAGTTACAATTCTGCAAGTGTATCTGTACAGGGCCAACGTATTTGACGTGTTTCTTGAGTTTCACCTATCTTTAGAATATGCATGAATATATTCATGGTTATTTATGAGTTAACTATCTTTGGTCAAACGCGCCTATCATATTACATCAAGATCATGTTGTTTGAGTTGATTTGGTGAAGCTGACTTAGTGAAGCATCGTGTCTATTCAGTTTATACTTGTGCAGTTGTAATTATACTTGTGTGCTTAGTAGAGCCAAAAAGGATGTTATGAAGAGTTTTCTTATAGGTCCCATGATCTCATACTTTGAGGAAGTACTTATAGAAGGTCATTTGTGATCGTAGAAGTTGTGAAAGCCAGAGATAAGAAAGCAGAGCAGAGTGTTAAAGCAGCAAAGATATATCTGTCATATGTTGATGATATATATATTGAAGTAGAAGCTTTCAGAGTGAAGACAAGATTTTTTTAGTGATTAACAAGAGGTTAAAGCATCAGCACACAAAAGGAATTGATCAGACAAGCAGTGTTACAGCAACAGTTCACCTTGTAGATACAATGTGTATCAAAGATCCAGAAGGTTGTAGCCTTCACCATTTGAGTAGTGAGCTCTTGGACAGTGAGTCCACCACCCTTGATAGGGTTATTTTTAAAAGACTCCTAATAGGGTCTGACCCTTAACTAGGTCACTATACTTATTGCATTGTAAAGTACAACTCCTAACAGGGTTGAAATATCTTCTAACACAGATTAATATAAATAAGTATAGTTCATTGTGGGTGCTAATTCCCACCGTGGTTTTTACCATTTGGTTTCCCCATAATAAAATTGTGTGTTGTGTACTATGTTATCTGATTAAGAATTTACTTTATTGTATTTTGAAGTTAAAGAATAAAAAGAATTAAAGTTATGGATAACGGATTCACCCCCCCCCCCCTTCTCAGTTATCCTTTGAGACTATTCTAACAATTGGTATCA
>MU227754.1:338288-348644 GCA_018584345.1 Thuja plicata
GGTAAAAAACACACCCTTCCAAATCTTAGACCTTGAGTTGGGATACAACATGTTACTAGGGAGACCTTGGATACATGAAATGCAAGCTGTACCATCAACATACCATCAATGCATCAAGTTCCCTCACTAGGGAGAGGAGATCATCATAGAGGGAGATCCTAATCCCTTCCAATATTGCAATGTGGTCCAAATCAGCACCGATAACCAGGTACCATCAAACCAAGATGCAAGCATCCTTTCCTCTTTAGATTTGAATCCCAGAGATGTCACACGAGCAACGGGAAAAATAGTCATTAACCAGGACGCAAGCATCTCATCCTCTTCAAATGCAAATCTTAAAGATGTCACAAAGAAAGCATGCAAGATATCCATTACAAATAAGGGCTATGGTGAATATAGATATGAAGAGGCTTTTACCATCACTCACATGCCTCAAAGCCCAAGAACTCACAGTATGCCACAACCTGTTGTTGTAACAGAAACTCTGCAGCCTATTTTATTCAGATGTCCACCCACAACCTTTGTCTGATGGGGAGACATAGTGGAAGAGAATCCTTTTGAGCAAGACATCAACACCTGGTTATATCGAGACTCCCCTGAGATAATCTGACCACCATTACCCTTGTCAAACTATGGTAATGGATACACAATGATACAAAGATTTGGGTACGATGGAACAACCGGGCTGGGGGAAAGACAGCAAGGAATTTATGAATTGCCTCTACCACCAACCCAAAGAAACACAAGAGGGTTGGGCTATGGACAAAAAAGCACTGGTTCAGTGATCCAAGACATTCAAGTCAATCAAGAGCAAGTAGTAGAGATGCACTAGGGGCACAACACTGAGCATGTCCTAATAAGAAACATATTAGCGCAATTGTTGCCCGCCGAAGAGGGAACCACACAATCCCAAATAAACCTACACATAGCAATCGACGATAACCAAGGAAGTGAGACATCGAATGAACATTCCATTCAGACAGAATCCCATGAGTATGAGTGGAGATCCCTCCATGATTTTGAACCATCAATCCCTTATTTTTCCCCTCAAGTTGACATTATCATAAATCTAGCAGACCTATTTGAACAGCTAACAATTACCGAACAACCCTGTATAAACAAACATGTCATCCATCAGCCTTCAAGTGGTGCATCCTCATCACAGTCTAATTTTTTAGGCACCATATCAGCGATCACTTTTAGTCAACCTGAGCCAAACAGTAGTGAAAGCGTTTGTCTTGTACAACCTGAGCTTATAGCATGGGATCAACAAGGACCACCTGATCTAGATGTCTTTGAGAATGATGAGGTGATAGCTCATTTCATGGGACTAAGGGAAGGCATTCCATTAGGAGATCACAAGGCAGGATTCTCCATTAACCTAGATAGAGAAGCACACTTTGGGGAGGAAGCTCCTCTTTCCAGTCCACAAAAGAAAAAAGAACAAAAGAGTAAAAATCTAAAAGAAGACGTATCTTCTAGAGAAAACCTCTCTGAGGTGCTAGAAGATGGAAAGAGAGAACTCCTCCCCTTAACAGAGGAGAAATCAGCACTACTAGCTAAAGAGACAGAGGAAATCAACTTGGGGGATGACAAGAACCCAAAGAACATCTACTTGGCAAAATCTCTCACCCCTAAGGAGAGAGAACATTTCATCAGTTTCTTCAAAGAAAGAATGATCAACTTTGAATGGTCTTACTCAGATATGCTAGGTTTAGATCCAGAGTTGGTGCTACACCACCTCCCATTGCTACCAAACACCAAACCAGTCAAACAGAAGCTAAGAAAGATGCACCCTCATGTTGCATTGCTAGTCAAGGCAGAACTGAAAAACTCTTGGATGCTAAATTCATCAGACCTATACCATATGCAGACTAGATATCTAATCTGGTACTAGTAACAAAGCATAGCAGTCAAATAAAAATTTGCATGGACTTCCAGGATCTCAATATAGCATGTCCCAAGGATGACTTTCCTTTACCAAACATCGACATGATAGTGGACCTAACTGCGGGGCATGAAATGCTATCACTTATGGATGGCTTCTCAGGTTACAACCAAATAAGGATAGCGCCAGAAGACCAACAAAAAATGTCTTTCACGTGTCCTTGGGGAACATATTGTTGGAATGTCATGCCATTTGGTCTAAAGAATACTGGAGCAACATATCAGAGGGCAATGACAACCATATTTCATGATCTCATCCACAAGACAATGGAAGACTGTGGATGATATACTAGCCAAATCAATACTCTGAAAGGATCATCTACAGGTTTTGGGACCCATATTTGACAGAATGTAGGAATTCAAAGTCTGGTTAAACCCAAAAAAGTGTGCATTCGGTGTCACAGCGGGAAAACTACTAGGGTTCATAGTATCACACAGAGGAATTGAAGTGGATCCAGCAAAGGTCAAAGAAATATTAGAGATGCCTCCACCATCAAACCTGAGACAACTAAGAGGGTTACAAGGAAGGCTCCAATCGATCAGATGCTTCATAGCTCAAATGGCAGACAAGTGCCACCCATTCCAACATCTATTGCATAAAGACATCAAGTTCATATGGACAGAGCAATGTGAATAGGAATTTCAGACATTCAAAGACTACCTTCTTAAATCTCCTATATTGGTATCACTAGTACAAGGTAGACCATTGCTCCTCTATATCTCAGTGACAGAGTTAGCGTTAGGTGTCCTTTTGGCACAACATGATGATGCAGGAAAGGAGAGGGTCGTCTACTATCTTAGCAGGACTTTGGTTGGATATGAACTAAACTACACGCCAATTGAGAATTCATGCCTAGAAGTTGTTTTCACTTCCCAAAAGCTAAGACACTACATGTTGAGTCACCAAACAAAATTGGTTGCACATATTGATCCTCTCAAGTACCTCCTGAGCAAAGTAGCACTCACTGGATGACTGGCCAAGTGGGTAATGATTTTAAGCAAGTTTGACATTGAGTATGTAGACAGAAAGGCTATCAAAGGACAAGTGATCACCGATCAACTAGCAGAGGCACCAATTCAAGACCACCAGCCTACTGTTTCAGACTTTCCTGATGAGTCTATCATGACACTACAACCGGCGATCGAGGTTTGGTAGCTCTATTTTGATGGATCATGTACAAACCATGGTGTGGGGGCAGGGATAGTTCTTATCACTCCAGATCATGATACAATTCCAATGCACCAACAATATAGCAGAATATGAAGCACTGTTCATTGGTTTAAAGATAGCCATTCAATGGAGAATCAAGAACCTGAAAGTCTTTGGTGATTCGCAGTTGGTCATTAGTCAAGTTAACAATGATTACATGACCAAAGATGAGAAGCTCATACCTTACAGAGCACAGATGGAAAGATTGCACACCAAGTTTCACTGCATTCTCTTTGAGCAAGTCCCAAGAGCACAGAACAAAGTGGCAGATATGATGGCTACCATAGTATCACTGATTGATATGCCAGGTAATGAGACAAAATTCTAGTTTCTAGTGGAGCAACTCTTGGTGCCATCACATCAGGCATCTCTCATAGAATCAGTGTGTGTCCTTGTTGGTCCTGAATCCCCATGGTACCAAGATGTCTATAGCTATCTCCAAAACAATGTCTTACCCCCAAACTTATCTAGGAACCAGAGAAAAGCCCTCATCCACCAAGCCTCTAGGTATACTATCCTCTCAACTACTCTATAGAGATGAAGTCTCGATGGAATATTACTATGATGTCTCACTTCCATGGAATCTAAGAAAGCTTTGTATGAGGTACATGAAGGAATATGTGGAACCCACAAAGGTGGCAATAGCTTAGCTAGGAAAATAATCCGCATGGGATACTATTGGCCCACAATAGAGACAGATGCACACAAGCATGTTCAAAGGTGTAGACAGTGTCAAATTCATGGAGACCTCATCCATGCACTGGCCCAGGAACTAAATCCCATCACATCACCGTTACCATTTTCAATGTGGGGATTTGACCTGGTAGGCAAAATCACACCCTCTTCAGCAAATGGACACAAGTACATCATAGTAGCAATGGATTACTTCACCAAGTGGGTGGAATCAATTCCCCTCACTTACATCACTGGAAAACAGATAGCGATGTTTATACTTAATCACATCATCTGTCGATACGGGATCCCCCAAACAATCCTGACAGATCATGGTACCCCTTTCCAGAATTAGGATGTTGAAGACCTATGTGAATAGTTCCACATCAAACAAGGGTTCTCCTCATTTTACTACCCTCAAGGAAATGGCCAAGCTGAAGCTACCAACAAAACAATCTTGAAGATTCTGAAGAAAATAGTAAACGAATTAGGGTGAGACTGGCATTTACAACTTAGTCCCGCATTATGGGCATACAAAACTAATGTGAGAACACCAACAGGAGCAACTCCTTTCTCACTAGTCTATGGAACAGAGGTGGTATTACCCCTCGAAGTAGAAATCCCATCCCTAAGGATATCATTGAAGAGCCTGGTTTCAGATGAAGACTATAGAGTGGCGAGGCTCAGTGAACTAGAGCTACTAGATGAAAGAAGGCAGCATGCCTTCGACCACTTACAAGGATATTAGAATCACCTTAGAAGGAACTATCATAAGAAGGTGAAGCCATAAAAATTTGAGGTAGGAGACCTTGTCCTCATGGAAAATTAGAAAAATCAAGCAGAGCGAGTCAAACCTGGTAAGTTCGAGCCTAACTGGCTAGGACCATTTGTTATTATCAACTCTACTCAGAGTGGGGCATTCATACTAGCAACACCAGAAGGAGATCAACTCCCTGGCTACATCAACAGCATGCACCTGAAGAGGTTCTACCCTTAAAATTCTCTATGATTAAGGCATTTATCTACATATCCAGAAAATACCAAAAATTTTTTTAAAAAAATACAAAAGTTACCTTGGTGAAAACCTGGCAATCAGGCACCTTGGCGACAATCAAAAAAACCAAAAAAAATAAAAAAAGGAAAGAGAAAACAAAATCACTCTCTCAGTGAAAACCTGGCAATCAGGCGCTATTGAATAGGTACCTTGGTGAAAACCTAGCAAACAGGCGCCAAGTGTTCAAATCTAGCTTCACCATCAATGAGCTGCAAAAGCTTGAGCACATTTCAAATGGCAAGACTGATTATCCCAAGCTATATCTAGAAGCACAATCCCCTATGAGCACCAAGAACTTACCCATGGTTAATACTGGTCCACCAGACTAGGGGGTGGTTCCAAAAGTTCTAAAAAATTCTAAAAATCAGAAAACTCATCAAAAATCCTAAAAAGATCAAAAATCAAGAGAAAATCAATCTTCATCAAAAATAATAAAAAATTGAAAAAATCCCAAAGCAATAAAACCAAATCAGTTATCAAGAGAGCAGGGGCAAGCATGCCCAATCAATCAAATGTCACAATCATGAGCTTTTCATATCAGCATTGGGCTCATCTGACTCAGCTATATCAATCTATCAATTCAATCATTCAGCAGGACACAAAGTAATCAAATCTATTTATCAATTGTCACAATCATGAGCTTTGAGAACAAGAATTGGGCACATCTAACATAGCTTGATCAACTACCAACATGATCAGAGCAATAAAATCTATCAATCAATACTGTCACAATCATGAGCTTTGCAAACAAGCATTGGGCACATCTGACACAGCTTGATCAGCTGCCAACACGATCAAATAAATCAAGCCAATCAAGCCTATCTGAAGAGTTTGAGCCAATCAAGAGAATCCAACTGCATCGAGGAACCATAAAAAAATGTTGAATAGGTCAGTCAAGTCGGTCAGATGTCAGTCTATATTTTGCGGTTATGTTCTTATGCTACTCTAGGATCCACCATGTGAGGAGAGTAGCTATGATAGATCATGACTTATTTTCTTTGATTGTTGTATGTTGAATGTTCACTTTGATTTCAGGGCCATGATGATTTAGGATAAATGCGGTAGGCGCTGACATTTATCTTGCAGCCGTGCAGTTCCATGATCTGAGCTTAAACCTGGGAAAGAATTAAACATTCCTTCTCTTTTATTTTTCTTGTTTGCTTTATAGAATCAAGAGCTCGCAGCAATATTCAGATGGACTCTGAGTTTCTTTGGAGTTTTATCTTGGTTTCTATGGTCTTTCCCTTTGTGTTGCAAACAAGAGCTCACGATGCTATCTAGATGGACTATAGGGGCGTAGGAATTCTATCTTGCTTGCTTGGCTTTCCCTTTTGGAAATCAAGAGCTCATAGTGTTATCCAGATGGACTCTGGGTGCATAGGAGTTCTATCTTGGTTTCTTTGTTTTAGATTAAATTCATAGGACAAGCAGTATCCAGATGGTCAATATCTGGGTGCTTTTGGCTCTCTTTCTTTACAAATAGGGAACATAGTTGAATCCAGATGGTCAATATTTAGGTGCACTATGGGTCTCTTTCTATTCAATCTCTCTACTCCTTCCGCTATCAAGAAGTCATGGCAGTATCCAGATGGTATGTGATCTGGATCATTCGATGCTCTTCCAGAATATCAGAAAATACAAAAAAGATGCAATGATGACAATTATTGGAAACTAGGGCAGTGACTTGGGACATTCATCCTTTCTATCAGATCATATCTATCCAAAAAATGCAAAAAGAACATCCTTTTTATCTTTCCATTCTATTAGATCAATCTTAGAGCACATCTATCCATACTAACTTCTTTCTAACTAACACATGCATTACTCAGATATTTTATGCATAATAGATTGCATTCATTCCATTAAGTGTATCAGAAAAGAAAAAATGGCATTTGCATACATGATAAATCATAAACATCACATGCATCCATAATGAATCTCATATAAAAGCATTTCATTTACACCATCCTGCATGACATGTCAGTATCATAGGAACAGTAAATCATCCATGTATGAGTCTGAATCATAGAAACATTTAGCATATACATCTCATCATCTAAAAAATCAACATATAGAATCATACATGTAGAAACTAAAACCAATGCACATCATATCAAAACATAGCTGCATCTCATGAAAATCAAAATATCTGAGTACAAATGAAAAGTCGCAAGTCTGAAAAAAGAAGGAAATCAACATGTATATCCATATATATATATATCAGTGTATCGAGATACAAAAATGGTACTACTCAATGTATACAATGAATCACTACAAAAAATGGTACAAAGTGTATATCAACAGGAGCTACCCCCACCCTCACTAGGAGGAGCATGAGGGGGAGGCATATCTGAATCTGTCCTATGAGAGGACCCAGGAGCTCAGACACCACTACTCTGTGACTGCTGAGCCCTATTGGATCTGTGCGACATTGTATAACTGGGAACCCTCTCTGCAGCAGGCACGGCACCCTCATAGTGCCATCTCCAGTACTCTATCTCTCTCTGAGCTTCTCACCCAGATCTGTAATATCTATCAAGAATATCTCTGTGAGCAACATCCTGAACACTATTAATAAACGAGTAGACCTCGGCCTAAGCCTATCGCTCCTTGGACTCAGCAGCTATCACATGGGCCTCCAAAATGGTCGCACGAGAATCGGCTAAGGCAAGACAGGTCTGCAAATCCTGCACCTGCTGAGAGAGTCTCTCAACCTTAGAGGGATCATTGTCCATGCCACCTATGGCTACATCCATATCTCCCTCCTCTGCCTCTCCACCCAGCCCCTCACCTTGCCTCTGCCTGACCACCATGAAATCATCCCCACTCTCAGAGCTCTCCCCTGTACTACTCCTACTGCTGCCACTCTCCCCCGAGGACCCTGTCTTAGCACTCTGCTCATCCAGAGCCTCCACATCTATATCTGCAAGCTCAGCATCCACCTCCTCAATCACAACCCTATCCTCCTCCCTCAGAGCCAAAATTGCAGTGGTACATCTGTGCACCCTCTGAACTAACTGGGGTGCCTCCTCCTCGTCCTCAAAAATGGTACCCAGCCCAACTCTGGAATGACCACCACTCTGACCACCTCCCATCCTCACTCCACCTCCAGCACCCCCGGGACCAAGATCATCTCCTCCATCATCACCTCTCCCTCGTCCTCCATCCCTCCCACCATCTCTCCCGCCTCTCCCCCATCCACCACCCCTCCCTCCATCACGGCCTCCCCGACCGCATCATACTTGTCGTGCCCTCCTCATGATAGTCCTCAGCACAAGATGCGAAACATCTGTCAAGGTAATAGGACGATGCTGTAACCAATGTGCATCAAACTATGGTGTCCTGCCTGCAAAAGGAAAATCAACTATCAGTATCAAAGAAGATCAAAACATAAGTATCACAACAGGATATGAGCATAATCAACAGAGCAGAAAGGAAGTACATAAGCATAGTAGAAGCAAGACAAACCTAGATCCACAGTGGCAGAATGCCAGGTCCATGCTACAGGAAGAAGTCCTAAGAACTCAGTGGGAGCAGCATCTAGAGACACTACGACACCCCAAACATGCGCATCTCTGGACCTTCGAGCAAAATATGCATAGGAATCTAAAACATCCTGCTGCTCGCCAAACTGTCGTAACACCTTGTCGGTGTTATGGAAATCTATCATATGTACATGGTCACTCACATGACCAATCAGGTATCTCCGCTGTCGACAAAAAGGAAGATGGATATCCTCTCCATCCCAAATAGGACAATCCCTGTAAGGCCTCCAGATAAAGTATAGGATCATATGTAGCTATTGTTGCCAGTATGAAAGATGACCCATATGGGTTTGAACAATCACACCATCATACATATATACATACAGCCTATCGGCCAGAAGAGCATGGGTACCAACAGGATGGCAGACAGCTATATGTTCCCATGCTTAAATTTGTAATAATGTGGCACCACAACCAAGTGACTTACCATCAAGGTAAGCCACATACATCATATGGAAATACATGTGGGCCAACATGCATGGGCCCCACACATAGATGGTATGGTCTCAGACCATACTCTGAAGGACGCTACCAAAACCAATAGAAAAACCACGCTGACGCCGATCAGGGAAAAGGATCCCATAAATCAAACTACCCAACAGCGTGGATAATCTATCTAGGCCTAATCCAAATCTTGACCAAGGAATGTCATACCCTTCGGCATGCCCGAGCTGATCCTAGGAAAATCCAGAGAGCTCAGTCAAGGCCGTGACACCAGTGCGGGTGGAATACTCAACCAACTCACCCTGGATAGGGAGTTGGAGGATGTGATAGACATCCTCCAAGGTCACAGTACACTCCTCGATAGGAAGCCAGAAGGTACAGGTCTCTGAGTGTCATCACTCTACAAGAGCAGAGATCAGACCCCTATTGGTCGTGATCTCAGGCATATAGAAAATCCAATACAATCCCAGGTCACGAAGTACTGACCTCTCGTCCTTAGCAAGCTAGAATCTATATACGAGTCCCGCCGGTCTGGACTCTCGACAGCACAAGATACGCTCGACAAACTGCATAGAGAGTACAAAAATAGAAAATTATCAATTTCAATCATTGAGGAAAGTAACAGAAGCTAGAAAAAAGAAGATAGTTGACAAAGACATCGGACATACAGTGTTAAAAAATCGATTGCGGTATTAAACATACTCAATTGCGGTTCTTTTATGCAATTGCGGCCCCTAAACTACAAGTGCGGCACTCAAACTACAATTACACCAATTTAAATAGGCAAATGCGACACTTGTATCAAATGCGGCATAGAACCGTCAATTGCAGCATTTAAACCGCAATTACGGCAAAACCGCAGTCGATTGCGACAAAGGCGTAATTTTTTAAAAAAGTACAAAATTTAAAAGCTAAAAATAATGCAATAAATGCCACGCAAAGTGAGGAAACTCACCGGACGTCCAGAGCAAGCAGGTCAATGGTACAAATGGACTTGATCAGAGATATGAACAACACCCGGAAGCCCCACCATCGCTCAAATATAGGAAGAAAATGTGGCATAAATCAATAGCAACTTACCAAAGATAATCAGAGCTCCAAATCGCAAAGTGACAAATGAAGAGCTCTCTTAGCTACTTATAGGGGTTCTGAGAAACCCTAATTTCACCCAGGAGCTCCAAAAATTTATTCTTGGTCCCCAAAAATTTTGAAGGTCAATTACAAGGGCATTTTCAGGTATTTTTCAAATCCCTCAGCTACCCAGTTCCACAAATTGTAGTTTTAACAAATTAACACTCGTCTCGCGACTTTTCGCTCAAATTTGTTGAGGGGGCATAAATACACCTACTAAAGGCTAGGGCAAGCTGGGGCAAAATCAAAGAATCTTTGACACACTGTGACAAGTCACATCACATCAAAGAGGGGCAAATGTAGACACCCTAAAATGGACAGGCTTGCGACTTTACATTAAAAACACTAATTTT
>MU227754.1:349409-366220 GCA_018584345.1 Thuja plicata
CATCGTGGGGTTTGCATTTATTTGTCTTCCTTTCTCTTGCTTGTACATTTTATTTCTCACGTTTCTGTTATTCGTTTAGTAGTCATTATATACTTGATTTGCATTCATTTGTGAAACCTTTGCTACTAACCCTTGCCTTTGGAAAGCTGTGGGAATTGAAAAGAGAGGCGTACACCCCTTTCCTGCACAAAAAACACATGTTAGGCAAATACAAGCCTCTAGTCTTGAGATTATCAATATTTAGGATTTTTTTTGGATCATCATCCAGAAGAATATATTAATTTTTGGAGTTAGGCCTTTGATCCAAGATTTGGCCCAAATAGGAGTCTCAAATTTATCATAGTTCAACAAGTAGGCTGATCCCACGGTGAATTTACCACTAGAAGTCCATTTCCAAATCAGAGAATCCTCCTCCTTGTATAAATTAATGGCATTAAGAATTTTGTTTAAAGATTTGAGGGCAGGTTCTATAGTAGATAGGTCCCTACATTGACCATTAACCCAATAGTCAACAACTTTAGATCCAATTCTCATTTTGCAAAGGTCAGAAAAAAGACCCCAAAGGGGGTTCTCAACAAGAGTGGAATCATCATCCCATATATCTCCCCAGAAGTCAAACTTGTCTCATTTCCCAAATTTCCACTTAACACCTCTTCTCAGAGTGTTTTTAGCCTTAATAACATTCTTCCAAATATAGGATCGAAAAAGATTATCTTCAAATTCCAAAAAAACATTGAGAGAGGGGGTGTTCCTTTTATATTTGTTATGCCAAATAGTGCTATATTCCTCTTTCAAAGAGTACCCCCCCAACCAAGTTTAGAAAGAAGGGAATCATTCATGCTTTTTATCCTTCTAATTCTAAGACCTCCTTTATTTTTAGGTGTACAAACTTTATCTCAGGATATAAGAGCAAATCTCTTAGTTTTTTCAACCCTTGTCCAAAGAAAATTCTTTTGAATTTTTTCTATAGCATCAGCATATTTATTAGGTATTCTAAAAAAAAGATTGAGAGCATAGATAGGGATACTCTGGAGGGTAGATTTCAAAATTTGTACTTTACCTTCCTGGCTAAGAAGAGCCTATTTTCAACCTGCAAGCTTTTTATGTTATTTATCCACTAAAGTACTTCAAAGAGCCTAAGGAGGATTAATACCAAGGGGAAGTCCCAGATAGATAGCAGGTAGCTGACCAATTTGACAACACACGATTCTTCTAATTTTTTCTGTTTGTAATCTAGGTTGTTGATAAAGTAGATGTAGCTTTTATCCCAATTAATAGATTGGCCAGTAGCCTTGCTATAATTATTGAGAACCTTATTAAGATTCTGTACTTTAGATATGGTGGCTTCACCCAGAAAGATAGAATCATCCACAAATTGCTAATGGGAGCACACATAATTGGATGAAGAAGGTCTAAGACCTTTCAGGTCTCCTTTTTGTACTAAGTTGTCAATATATCTCCCCAAACACTCAGCTAGAATAACAAACAACACAAGAGAGAAGGGATCTCCCCGCCTTAGACCCCTAGAGGATTTAAAGAAGGGAGAGTGGTGCAGGAGAACCCTCAAATCCATCAAGTTCAATCACCCCATTGGATAAACAATCAAAGGTCAAGGGCTAGAATACTGATTGGATCTAGGATCCAAAGTTTTTCAATAAGTCCTACTTGTAAGATAAGGAGACATTGGGTATTGTTATAAGCCTAAGTTGTCTACCTTAGTAAAATTTGGACTAATATTGGGTAGGATGGTTTAGATTAGGCTAGGAAACTTAAAGAAGGTTCAAAATGTTCAAATAAACTCTTTAAGGTCTTTAGTAGAGTCTAGGATTCAAACTATAAAAGCATTAGTACAATTGACAACTTTTGTCAAAAGTTGTCAATGTTGCATAATGCAACTTTTGGTTGAAAAGTTGCAAATTTTGAATCCCAATGTTCACAACCACCTTTGTCAGTTGGAACTATTTGGGAAATGTATTTTAAGGTTGGAAAACCTTACTCCAAGGTTGGAGTGAACCTATTGTATAATTTCATCATTCTGATCAATAAAATTAATGAATTTCTCTATATTTTTTACTGTATTTTGAGTTGTACAGATTGGTATGGATCCCAATGCACCACTGAAGGAAAAAAAAAGTTGTTTTGGATTCTTACTTGAAGTTTGCATCTGGTTTGGAGTCTTGAAGTGTAGGGGATCAAAAGATAGAGAATTTTGATTTCCCATTGGTCACAAAGAGGCTCTACCTAGGGGTTCAAGAGGAAAATCCTCTTCCCAAGAGATTCCACCCTGGGAAAATCCTAAGCCTTGGTGGAAAGAAGGGATTGAGTATGTATAATAATATTTATGTGGTCTCAAATCAAGAGCAGTTCGATGGAGAGAGGAATGATTAAACCCTCTGGATAGGCATCTCAATGTGACTATCCAAAGTTTGGTATTTGATGCACAACTCAGCCCAGGGGTGGAATGAAGACTTGAAACCAAGGATTTAGAGGTTTCTAGTGATCCTACACATGTTCCAATAGTTTTGGTGAGGAATTGGAACCATTTTAAGGCACTTGCTTTGTAAATGGAGACCTAATTGTCAATTAGGCCTAGGAGAGATTTGTGTTCTCAAGGAGTTGGGTGATTGGTCATTGTATACACTAAATATGGGCCTCTAACTTATCCACACACTTCAACATAGTCATTTTTCATCAGTCACACACAAGAATGAATATAGATTTATTCATCCTACATGCCTGAATGAGTCGACCTGTTGCCTCCTATCTAGACAGGGTTTTTGAATAGCTCTCAGAATATGAGAATCCAACAACCTAGACCGATCTAAGAATGGAGGATTTAATCTAGAAATGTAAATACAAGATTAATATAAGAATGAAAGATGTGAGATTAATCTAGAGGTAAATATGAGATTAAGCTAGAAAATGAGATTAAACTAAGAAATGAGTGTGCAATATTAATCTTAAAATGAGATTAATCTAAGAATGCTTGAGAGAAGCTAAACTAGACATGATTAATCTAGAAATGATCTTAATTTATTGCAATATTGAAAGATTGAATGCACAAATATGAGTTAGAAATCCAGCAACGATTCGATACTTCAATAATGTTTTCTTTTTTTTTGAATGAGAACAAGAGATTTCTTTTATAGAATGAGAGTCCAGTTAGAATGGAAAGTTTCCTTTGAGAGAAATAGTTAACATTTGTAAATCCAGTTCAGAATAGCAAGTTTCCTTTGAGAGAAACAGTGAAATGTGTCTTTTTGAGTGAATGAAGCAGTTAACTGATTTGTTGCACTTTTGAATCTCAGTCAACTCAAAGTTTCCATTTCTGAACTGAAGTGAGAATTTTAGAGAAATTATTTGATTAAATAAATGAAATATGACCTCATAAATGCATTTTCTCAATTATTTGAATAATTAAGCTCAATTATTGAAATGAGGGTATTTATTTAATAATAAAATATTATTTAATTCTATTTTATGTATTTTAACCTAAAGGGTGAATTTAATTTAATTAAAGTGCTAGGACTTTTTAATTAAATTAATTCGATCATAGGGTTTATTTAGCTAATTATAATTGATATTTAGGGATTAAAAAAAGTATGTGATTGATGCAGATTTAGGATTTTCTACATTTGACACTTAAGTCAAGTAGAGTCTGTTTAAACTCAAAATTGCCTAGTACAATAGGACTTTGATGATTCAGATGATTGATAAATGCAACAAAATTGGTTTAGATTGCAAGATGCCAATTTTGGGGTGTTACATTTTGCCCCTCTTTGAATTGATGTGCGAGTAGCGCATTGATTCAAAGAATAGTCTGTTGTTTGAACCATAGAAGAATAGTTTGAAATTGATTTTGAGGATTCATGAAGGTTTCAGAGGCATCCCCAGGATGGAGCTTAATTCTCTGCAGTCTAGGTTAGATTTCCAAGACGCCAGTTAGGTTGATTTTTTGAGGGTCATGTTTAGAACAAAGCTTGACTCTCAGGAATCCGGGTTAGATTACTTAGATACCTAATAGATGAGCTTTTGAGAACCATCTCCAGAATGAAGCTTAACTCTCAGGGATGTGAGTTAGATTGCTTAGATACCTAATAGATGAGCTTTCGAGAACCATCTCCAGAATAAAGCTTTATCCTCAAGGATCTGGGTTAGATTGCTCAGATACCTAATAGATAAACTTTCAGGAACCATCTCCAGAAAAAAGCTTGATCCTCAGGGATCTGAGTTAGATTACTTAGATACCTAATAGATTTCAAGATGTAAGGAACAAATATGCCCCTAGTGATACAAGATTGTGGAATACCCAGTTTTGACTGTGAAGTACAAGAACTTAACATGCCCCAAGTGATGAGATGCCCCTAGCAACGAGGACTTTTGGAATCAAATCAGATTTATTAAAGTAGATTCAAAGTGGTTCAATGATGTAATCATCCTACCCCATCAAGAGTGAAATGGAAAGATGACACACCATAATGGTGATTGAAAGCAATAAATCGCAGATAGAAGTTGAATTGAAGGTCAAGAAGAAATCAGAACAAATTACAAAAGAATTTGGAATATGTGAGAGAATGTTGATTGGAGATGATTCTAACAAGAAAGTGACGTCATAAATTTGACTGCACAAGCATTCGATCGTGTAAAAATATTAAGTGCAATTTTGAGCTATATAGAAGTGTTAAATTTTGATTTCAATCCTGAAAAAAGGATTCAGAGTAGTCAATTTAGCCACTTTTGAAGAGTGAGAGAAAGAATCAAACACTTGGGCAGTCGCGATGAAGCCAGAACATTAAAGAAGAACTCCTCGTCTTACAAATCCATGAGAACATAATGAAGTGATCACCGAAATGTTGTGGTGATGAAAATCTAGAATGAAAGTGTAATCCTATGCTAGAATGAAAGTGCAATCCTATGCGAGATGCAATTCCTAGGACATGATTGTTGGACCCATTGAATATTTTTCATCATAGAGCATTTTTGGAACATCGGAGTCGATATAATTCTTACTGGTTCCACTGCAACCATAAGAATATGAATATGAATTTCATTGGATAAGATATGGGAAACTAACCTAAGCATCGGGGCACAAAAGCTAAGATGACCTGAACATTGTTTCTAGTTTGATATAGTAAGAATATACTAGTAAAAAAATAGAGCAATAACAGTCAAGGATATAATTTGGACCTCACCAACAAGCAATAGACAAAGAAAATATTATTGAAAATCAATGAGAATAGACATCATACAAGAAGAAGTTCACCATACTTCAGTCAGTTTCAAAGTTTTCAGATGTATAGGTATAGGGGTGTTGAGAAACATCGTTGTGCTTGTGAGTGATTTGTGTTTGATTTCTATCGATATTTTATTTTTACGTTTGCAATATCCAATGTGTGTTAAGAAACACACATGTGTCCAAAGATAGTGTTAAGAAACACTTTTGACTGTGGTGTTGAGAAACACCTATTTGTATCAGTAGTGAGTTGTCCTTCAAAAATGACAAGATTACTGACTCTAGTGTAAGCCAAAGATGTGATCAAATTTTGGGACCTATGCCCCTAGTGAGATTTTGAGAACCATCTCTAGAATGGAGCTTGGTCCTCAGGGATCTGAGTTAGATTGCTCAGATACCTAATAGATGAGATTTCAAGAATCATCTCCAAAATGAAGCTTGATCCTCAGGGATCTAAGTTAGATTGCTCAGATACCTAACAAATGAGATTTGATTAGGGACCCACGCCCCTAGATAACAATGGATGACTGACATGACTCATGTTGTGAGGACAAATCTGAGTCAATTGCCCCCAGACTATGACTCTGGATTGGTGTCAAGGCAGGAGGGTTCTCAGAAGAACCAAAGCATCACCAAAGTGACTAAAATCTATGTAAAAACTGAAGGTAAAGAATTTCCAAGCCTGAGCATCGATAGATAGATAATTGAGTACAACTCTAATTTCAACAGATTAATGTCAATTTGTAGATATATGTCATTTGCGATAAATCTCATCAGTATGGTGATAGTAGGCAGACACAGTGAGAACCACTGGTGATTGACGTGAGAGAGATTCTCAAGTAGAAAGATCTTAGTAATAATTAGGCATTAGCAAGCAGATGCAGTGAGAACCACTGGTGAATGACACAAAAGAGATCCCAAAAAGTAATAGGATAGTGCCCCCTAGTTCAGGAAGGTTACCCCTAGAGTACGACCAATTTTAATCAATTTTCCAAGGGTCATCTTTAGAACGAAGCTTGAATCTCAAGAATCTAGGTTAGCTTGTCCAGATACCTAATAAATTATCACCTTTCAAAAGATTGTCCCCAGAATGAGGCTCAATCTTCAAGAGTCAGGGTTAGATTGCCCCAATACCTGTTCATTGAAAATAGTTAATAGATATTTTTTTTGGTTGATTCATAAAAGTGCCTATTTCTTGGTTTTCACCAAGATGATCATTTTTCAAGACTTTTTATGATTTTTATATTTTTAGAGATTACTCGATCTCAAGCAAGATCACATTGGTTTTCCCCTAATGTCTAGAAAGGGGTAGGACATTGCAGATGGATTAGAAATTTAATGGATGAGGAAAATAGACAATTATGGATGAAGAGGGTGAAAGCAATCCTCAAGGATAGTCTACTCAAGATTACCCAAGCTAGGGAAAAAAAGGAATATAGAAATGCAGGCTCATGGAGCGGTGCTGGATAACATATAGGATAATGACCTGATGTCATGAAAAGCATATGGTCCAAAAGAGTGGACATGTCAAGAGACTTTTGAGAAAAAATTTCTCATTTTTTGTTTTTCGTTTTGATCAAGACCAAGGGGTCAATTGGATAGGATAGGATATAGCTATGATGACCCAATTAGGATATGAGATGATGAAGGGTATCAGTGGATGGTTTGGATTATGGAAGAACTGCTCAGAGATATGAAGAATAAGCTTTGGATAAGTAATATCACGATAGGGTAGCATAGATGAGAGCAAGTGAGTAGTCTAATGTAAAGGATAATAAATTTCAGGATACGTAGTGTTCATGAATAGGCTCAACCTTGTCAAGATCAGCAGAAGGAACATGGATGTTCACGAGCTAGCTAGATGTAAGATATGATGGATAGGATAACATGGAAGGAACTTGCCCCCAAGTGAAGAGTGATAGTAGGAGAAATTATGAATGACACTTTTTGCTAGGTTTTCATCATGGTACTTATCCACGGAACCACAAGAAGTGGTTTTGACCATAGGACAGATTGATTTATCTTTACTTTTTCTACCAAGGTGCCTGTTTACCTTGTTTTCACCAAGGCACTTTTTTTATTTTTGTACTTTTTGATTTTATGGAGGAACATAAGCTTCTTTCTCTTTAGATAGTGCTCCTTGGAAAGATATGCTATGGTAGGCCAAGGCCACTGAAAGTATGCTCAAAGATGTTGATAGGGTGATGGTAGAGAAGATGATATGGAGGATAAGGGAGATGGTAGTCAAGGATTTATGCGATGGATTGGATAAGAGGAATGGAAGGATATGGGATGGATGTGTAGGTGATAGGTGTAGGATATTGGATAGGTATTGAAAAGTTTGTGTAGAGGTAGATGGAAATGGTGATAAGATCAACATTGACACACACCTTGAAGGGTAGTCGATGGATGGAGGAAAAGTGGATGGAATAGCTTGAGACTTTGATGTATGAGCTTATATGAATCTTGGTACACAAGGATCCAAGATGGATGAAGAAGGTAGTGAAGTATTCAAGGTAATGGATTTTGGGACATGAGGACCCAAAATAGAGTTAGAAGATGGGAGATGTTTAGATGGACATGCAGTGGAAGACTTTGGAAGCTTGGATGCCAACTCTGACTTTACCTTTTTATTCAATTCTTTTAAGAGAAACTTGGGAATCCACATAGCTTTTGATTTTCTTTTTCTTTTGGATGGTTTAGAACACAATCCATCAATGATGGATTTAGGAACCCGTATTTTCTTTGATTTTATTCTTTTCTCAGTGGACCCTTGTGGTCTCTTGATTATTTCTTTTTTCTTTGTAGTCACATGTCAATTAGATGGGACATAGTGATCTTCATATGTAAGTGCATTCTTGGGTTTGTGATTCTTTCGTTGCACATCTAAATTGCTTCCAAAAGAATTAGGAATTGTGGATGAATAGGGCCGATATGACTAATTCATATGGATGGGTTGATAAGGAGATTTCAAGGATGCATGTCTTTGTTGATCTTGATAGGAGATAGGGTGAGTGGATGACAAGCTAGTAGTGATAGGCATGGTGGATGGAGGGATATAAGGACCCAATATAGATGGAAGGTTTGACGGTTTTATCTTTGGGATATAAGGACCAAGGATGGATTTGGAAGATGTAGAAGGCTGATGCTTATGTTTGAATGGAGGGATAAAGGTGTGGAAGGGATATCAACATATTTAGGGTGAGTTGCATGACCAAGGCTCTTCTCTTTAGAATTCATCTGTATATCAACAAGAGCATGAGTAGCTTTGATAGGATTAATTTTCATAGGAGCATTTGAAGCTTGATTGGATTTATTTTTATGCAAGGGATTCAGAGGAATGATGGTTTCTTGAGGTGGATATGGAGAATTATGACAAGGAGATGATGGTATGATCTGATCTTGACAAGGATCTTTAGATGGTGTACAAAGGGTACTTTTCTCTTGATTTTCAATAGGCTCATTAGATATGGTAGAAAGGATATCTTGATCTTTCTTAGGAGAAGGAGGGCTATCTTCTTGGAAGAAATGGAAGGGGATGATAAAATCATCATGACACTCTTGAGATATGTGACTTTTGTCAACTGTTGGATAAGGATGGATGGCATCTTGATCTTGATCATTACTGATATTTATTTCTTCACACTGTGGATTTCCCTCTTGACATGGAGCCACTTCTAAGGACAATGTAGGATTTTTTATTTGCATATGATATTCTTGATAAGCTGATGGAGAATCATTTGGAATAGGAATGATAAGCATTGAAGCACATGGAAGCTTTAGGTCTATGAGCTTTGAAGCCTGAGAAAGGCTTGCATCTGTATGCTGATTAGCTTGGGTCTCTTTTAGAGGTAGTCCTTGAGGGTAGACATACTCAGCATTAGGCTCAATTCTTGATAGAGATGGTGAAGCTTTGGGAGATGGAGGAATGGTGGAAGAAGTAGATGAGACATGTGAACCATTGCTAGACAGGGATTCTTGATATTGATCATGCTCGAGATTAGTATCTTCACTAGATGATTCATTAGGATTTTCCACTTTGATTATGCCACCATTTATGAGATCTTGGATTTTATGTTTCAACTCCATGCAAGATGAAGTTTTATGCTTATTTTTTTGATGATACGCACAACAGGTAATCAAGAATCTCTGTCCACATGATGTAGCTAGAGGCAATGTGGTGAGATTTTGTTCAAGAAGTTCTTTCAATGTTGATTTATAAGATTGTCCCAAAGCAGTAAAGATTCTCTCTAAAGGATAATTAGACACTTATTGACTTGCAATATCTTTCTTTTGCAAATAGAAAATAATTTCATCTAATTTTGTCATAGTTTCCTCTATATTCTCTTGATCAAGGAGAGGATGGTCATAAAAAATTTCTTCATCAAAGATGGGATTGTCATAAAATTGTTCTTGATCAAAGATGGGATTGTCATACCAAGAGTTATCCATGTTGGAAGCAACTAGAGAGATGTGAGAATCATGATCAAATAGAAAAGGATAGGTTTATCTTAATGAGGATTTGTCAGATGAAGTATCCTTTTCCTTCTTGTTCAATTTCTGAAGTTCAGATTTCAAAGATTCAAGTTGTTTTGATAAAGTTTCCATAAGAATCTTTTCTATGCTTTTAGACATTGTAAGATTGTCTTGATGCACTTGTTTAGAAGATTGAAGAGAATGTATCATGAATTGATTGATTGATTGATAGATGCTGAAGTGATATCTAAAGTGTTGATTAAGTCCAAGACCAAAGGACAAAGAAGATAATGTCCCACTGAGACAGAGATAGCAATGACTTTGATCTTGAGTCAAGGTTGACAAACCTTCTTTCGTAACTCAGGATAAGGAAAACATAGAAAAAGATTATAAGATTGAAATAGATAATGGGTCACTTGGACTAGCTCAACAAAGTCAGATTTTGAGACAACAAGCGAGTCAGACTATCAACAAATTGCAGTCAAAGAAAAATGAGTAGTGATGTTGATGAGAACGTAGATTTGTGAAAATTTAGACAGAACCTTCACAGCATAATATAGAATTGGACAGAAAGTTAATAGATTCTTAGCGTTTGATAGTCGATGTAGAGATTTAGAGAAGAGTTTGACAATTTAACACCTAAGAGTGCAGATTTTGAATCTGATTTATTGGTTTGATGTTTGTTTTGATTATTTTGATGTTTCACTCACGCAAGACACATCAAGAAGAATGTTTGTTGTAAAAACAAGAACAGAGACACCACAACCTAGGTAAACCAAGGTAATATCTACTGAACTCCCACTTGAACCAAAGTTCAGCCACGCCTATTCACAGTGGACAACTGAGAAGCTTGGAGGCACGGGCTCCTCCTTACAGTGCACTCACTTCTCAGGAACACCAAGCTTCGAATCCCAAGGGTAATTAATTCCCAAGGGAAAGTTATCTCTACTAAGAGTCATGAAAGAGTGGGACATCTTAGTCAGTCTTTGACCTTCTGTGCCAGCAAATAGAGGGTTTTTGGATACTACAACAAAGTTTTTTAATTAAGGCATCTGTTCAAGTGATTATACTTGCGGTAGATTAGCTCCGTTATGGAGGCCTCCCAGCCTACAGAAGTTACGTTCTGTAGGTTTTTACACACCACAAGGGTACTGAGGGAGATCTTCTTCCTAGTATAACATATTCAACACCTGTTCACTGTGAGATTAATCACAATGAAATTTTTTATATACCGATTCAAAAGGGCTTGGCTTTAGCCTGTTACCGGTTGGGCAATCCACTCTCACTGGCTCTGTTAAAGCTCTCGGGAGTTAGCCACCCTAAGGATTTGTATGGATTTCTCTTTCACCCAAGATCTACGAAGGTGAGGAGAGAGGATATGCCCATGCAATTCCTTGGGATTACAAAGCTAGAAGACACTTCAGACACATAAGAAAATGAAAATAATGTTTCTGGATTTTTGATCATCCCAAAAGGGCAAGAGCATAGTTTCCTGACATTATTGCCATCCCTAAAACACCAAATAGAAGTTTATTTAAAAAATTCTTTCATGTGCGCTCCTATTTTAATAAAACAAAATCAATATGCAATCACAATGTTTAGCACTCTATTGATCAAGGCAACCTACAAGACAATTTGCTAGTAGTCTGTGTTTTAGTCTTCTTTTTCAACATCCTACAAACCATTGTTAGGTTGTAATCAACAAGATAAGACAAAGAACAACAAAGCCCAAAACTTGTCAGCATTAGAAAATCTAGAAAATCAAGAAACTGATTGCATATTCAGAAACTAGACAAAAAATGATGCACTTTCAAAAAAATGTACTCAAAAAGGTTACTGTATGAGCCCGTACGAGGCTTTGGAAGCTGCAAAATAAAGGATTCGGCAGGTACAGTCATCCAAATATTCAATTTCTAAGAAATTAAGCAACCAAAAACATAAAATAACTCTACCACAATGATCTTTGGGAAAATCTACCCAAAATTTTAAAAAAATGCACTCAATTTGGACTTAAAATAAGTAAGATATGATTGTTTGAAAATAAACAACAATTTTTAAAAAGCATATGGTGAATGCAAAGATCTAAAAATCCTGCTGATGTCAGCAATATAAGGTATTAAATTTGATGGTCCTGTGACCGTCACAAAAATCCAATAAAAATGTAAGAGGATGGCTGTACGAACGTCAAATTTAACTGAGTGAGTTTTTCTCTGTGGAAAATAAAATAAAATGTGGACCCTGTTGATTTGGTGCTGAGGTGGCCTCCTGCCATGTGTCAGTTTATGGTTGGCTCTGACTGCCCATTTAGAAGGATGAGGTGGAGGGCTAGAAAGTGGGAGGTCTACGATGAAGGTGGCAGAGGAGGTGGCGTTGTTTCCAGCAGAGGAGGTGTAGAGTTGTAAGGAGCGGCGCGAGGTTGGCCAAGCAAAGAGGTAGTGCTAGAGGGAGGGGAGGGTTTGGAAGTGGGGAGTTGATGTGCTGCGCGCTGGGAGGTATAATCCTATGTTAAGTGGGCTGCGTAGGAGATATAAGGGATGTGAAGGAGTAGCGCGGGCAGGGAGCTCACGCAGGGGCAGGGAGAGAAGAAGCGCGGGGAGGGTTTGGAGTTTGGTGGGAGGCGTGGAGTGTGGAGGTTGGGTGGAGAAAGGGTGTTAGTGCGATGGGAGGAGGTGGAGAAGAAGTGAGGGGTGTGGGATTTTAATCCCACATGCACCCTACAGTAATGAAAGCAGTGGTTGAAATACAAAGTTTGAAAGTAGTTAAATAAAGTGAAGAGCAAGGCATTGGGTTATTAAGCCTTCAGGATACTAGATTGTTAAGAAAACTAGTGCAAATGTAATTCAGGATAATTTCAAATATAATGTAGTGTGGGAAAGAAATAGAGGCTTTTTAACTAAGGTCGACACTAGCAAATCTTTAGCAAAAATAAATTGTGCCTTGGTCTGCGTGTAGATGCTACCTCGATCTACGTGTAGAGGGCATACAACCTCTATATGCAAAAACATTTTTGCTACGGATTCAGTTTTTGTGCAAGTATGGGCGTAGTTATAGTCGTTTTGAACCAAAATGATGACTTGGATGCAGTGGTGGATTCAGATTTTGCTCAAAATGAGTTTATAATATGACGAAAAACAAAATTGATAGCAAATGTATAATATGAGGCCAGAAATTGAATTTTATGCCCCATGGTGGGTGCCAGAAATGTATACGCTAAATATGGGCCTCTAACTTAGCTATACACTTCAATGTAGTCATTTTTCATCAGTCACAAACAAGAATGAATATAGATTTATTCATCCTGCATGCCTGAATGAGTTGACCTATTGCCTCCTATCTAGACGGGTTTTTTTGAATAGCTCTCAAAATATGAGAATCCAACAACCTAGACTGATCTAAGAATGGAGGATTTAATCTAGAAATGTAAATACAAGATTAATCTAAGAGTGAAAGATGCAAGATTAATCTAGAAGTAAATATGAGATTAAGCTAGAAAATGAGATTAAACTAAGAAATGAGTGTGCAATATTAATCTAAAAAAGAGATTAATCTAAGAATGCTTGAGAGAAGCTAAAATAGACATGATTAATCTAGAAATGATCTTAATCTATTGCAATATTGAAAGCTTGAATGCACAAATATGAGTTAGAAATCCAGCAGCGATTCGATACTTCAATAATGTTTTCTCCTTTTTATGAATGAGAACAAGAGAATTATTTTATAGAATGAGAGTCCAGTTAGAATGGCAAGTTTCCTTTGAGAGAAACAGTTAACATTTTGAAATCTAGTTCAGAATAGAAAGTTTCCTTTGAGAGAAACAGTGAACTGTTGTCTTTTTGAGTGAATGAAGCACTTAACTAATTTGTTGCACTTTTGAATCTCAGTCAACTCAAAGTTTCCATTTCTGAACTGAAGTGAGGATTTTGGAGAGATTATTTGATTAAATATATGAAATATGACCTCATAAATGTATTTTCTCAATTATTTGAATAATTAAGTTCAATTATTGAAATGAGGGTATTTATTTAATTATCAAATATTATTTAATTCCTTTTTATGTATTTTAGCCAAAAGGGTGAATTTAATTTAATTAAAGTGCTAGGACTTTGTAATTCAATTAATTCGATCATAAGGTTTATTTAGAAAATTATAATTGATGTTTAGGAATTAAATATAGTATGTGATTGATGCAGATTTAGGATTTTCTGCATTTGACACTTAAGTTAAGTAGAGTCAGTCGAAACTCAGAATTGCCTAGTATAATAGGACTTTGATGATTCAGATGATTGATAAATGCAAGAAAATTGGTTGAGGTTGCAAGATGCCAATTTTGGGGTGTTGCAGCCATAATTTCTAGCTTGGGGGATATTGGGGGTGAGTAGTTTGGAACATCTAAGGGTGATTAAGACTTAGTGTGGTGGACTTCCAAGTAAGTTTCTAATCAAAATCCATTTTTGTTCCTTGTAGCCCTTTGTAGTCTTTGATAACTTGAAGGTCTCTTGTGAGTGAATGGGTGTGGGATTTGTCTTTCACAGCATCAAAACAAAGTGTATAGCCTTTGTGGAACCCTGCTCCATTCCTTAAATTGTGGGTTCTAGTTGTGGCTCAATAGTGCCCTAAGGGTGTTGAGGACTAGTGAAAGGATCTAGTCATGTATGTGTGGGTTTTGGGAACTCTGTCAGAGCCCTAGATTGTGTGGTTGTTGGGTAAGGTCTTAAACCTTTTGTGATCTTTTCATATAGTTTGGGGCTCTATACTAGAGAGGGAGAACCATTAACCAAAATAGAGAAAGTAGGAGAAGTGACAAGTTGCAAAAGAATCTTAGTAAAATTGTAACTGAATTCAAAAGCCAAGAGAGTTTTCTGAAGCAGAACCCAGTTAACTCTATCATAGGCTTTAGAGACATCAATTTTTAAAATAAACCCTTCTTTCCTAGCCATTGTTAGATAATGAATATTTTCATGAACAGTAATGATGGAGTATAAAATTTGTATACCATGGACAAAACCAGTTTGTTGATGAGAATTTATTCTAGGGAGAAGAGCCATAATTCTAGAAGTAATCACCTTAGAGATAATCTTGTAGGAAGAGTTGGAAAGACTAATCGGTCGAAAAAGATCCATAGTATCAGCCCCAACATTTTTGGGAATAAGAGCAATAAACATGCCTTTAATTTCTTTAAGGATTCTTTTGGATCCAAAAAATTCTTTGACAACATCAGTAACATCCTTTTGAACAATAGACCAATAATACTAGAAGAAAAAAATAGGGAAGCCATTAGGGTCTGGGGATTTAGAACCTTCAAAGGAGAAGATATCCCTCCTAATTTCTTCATTAGAAGGAATAGCGCAAAGATTCAGGTTGTCATTGTGAGTTATAATTTTAGGGATACTAACCAAGATATCATGCTGAAGATTCTGGTTAAACTGGTTATTCTGGGACAACAAAGAAGAGAATTAGTCCTTAGATTCCTTTGAAATTTCCTCCTCCTTATCCAAAACTCTGTCACACACATTGAGCTTAGATATTCTATTGGCTTCTTTGTACTTGATTGCTGTCATATGAACGAATTTGGAATTTTTATCCCCTTCTCTTAACCATGTATTATGAGGTCTTTGCTTCCAAAACATTTCTTCTTTGTGCACTATATCATGGTATTTGATCAAGATTTCACTCTCTTTTTATTTAGGGAAATTAGTATAGCCATCTAGTTGAATAGAATCCTGAATTTCCTTAAGTTCCATCAAAATGCTAGCCTTGGAAGAGAAAATATTACCAAAAGTTTCTTTATTCCAAGTCTTAATATTATCTTTAAAATTTTTAAGCTTATAAGTTACTCTATACTTACCTGTACCTTCAATCTTGATATGCCACCACCCTCTAAATTTATGGCCCATTTTTGGGTGAATAGTCCACATTTTCTCAAACCTAAAAGGGAAATTCCTTTTCCTAGAGATTGGATCAGAAATGAAGGAAAGAGGGTAGTGGTCAGAACTAGCTCTAATAAAAGAAGTTAAGGAGTAGTTATAGTGTTGATACCAGCTATCAGATATAAGGGCTTTGTCAATCCTTACCTAGATAAACCCCTCACCTTCTCTTTGGTTGGCCCAAGTATAGTTGACACCTTGTAAATCAACATCAATAAGGGCTTGTCTAGAAATAAAATTCATCAGGTGAATTCGTGTTTCCAAGTTGGGTTGGGTGCCTCCAACTTTTTCAATTTCCTTGAGAGGAGTATTAAAATCTCCCATAACAAGCCAACTTTCATTAGAAAAATAATTCCTAACCTGGTCAATTTTGTTCCAAAAATTTCTTCTCCCATTATTAGTGTTAGGTGCATAAATGTTTGTAAGAATCCAAGTAGTCCCATCCTTGATGTGTTGAAATTTGATACTATCCATATTATTTTCCTGATAAATGACATCGCCTCTAATGACATCACTATTCCATATGGTCTCTATACCTCTTGAATCTCCTTCCAAGATGCCTCCACAAATAATACCAATTTTGAAAAACTTAAGAGTTTCAACCTTATCCTTAGACATTTTAGTTTTCTGAATCAAAACAATATCAGGTCTATTGTCTCTAACCATATTTTTTATTAAATCCTTCTTATGGGGGTTATTTAACACTTGCATATTCCAAGAGATGATCTTCATTTCTTTTTGGTTATGCCCACCTGAGTGATGGTCTTTTGAGTACCATCCTCTATGTTTCTAGTTGCCTCCTGATTTATTTTTCTTGAACTTGGAGGTCTCCCTGGTGGAGAAATATGACTCCTCCAACATCAGGTTGACTAATTTTATTGTTTTTTGAGCTTTAGCTTCCATACCCTTCTTACCTTTGATTTTCTCAACCATGGTGAAAGGGTTATCTTTTTCCTATCTTTCCAAAACCCTATCTATTTCTTCTTGATCCCCCCAATAGGGATTTTTACTTCATAATATCAGGTCTATTGTCTCTAACCATATTTTTTACTAAATCCTTCTTATGGGGGTTATTTAACACTTGCATATTCCAAGAGATGATCTTCATTTCTTTTTGGTTATGCCCACCTGAGTGATGGTCTTTTGAGTACCATCCTCTATGTTTCTAGTTGCCTCCT
>MU227754.1:408575-477100 GCA_018584345.1 Thuja plicata
TCTCTTTTTGGAGAGGGGTTTTTCCCACTGGGTTTTCTTCTTTGTCTCCGGTTTACAGAGATTTCCTTGTATTGGGTACCTGATCAGGCCTTGTTGTCGGGACCCATTTCCTGCTTTCATAGCTATGTTAGGTTAGCTTACCCCCTACACTTAGCTTAAGGGGGGGTGTTAGAGTAATCATTAGTTTGCTTATTAATTAAATCATGTTGATTTAATTAATTAAGTCATTACTCTTTAGTGCTTAAGCTTTCTCTTAGGTGCATTAATAATTAATTCTTTTATTAATTATTAATGTGCAACCTAGCTTTTTTAGGCTTTAGGGTTTTGTTCACCTTTATAGGTTGAACCTTGTGATTCTTTTTTCATTAATTCAGATTATAATTTCGCTCTCACTTTCTGAGCAACTTCTGAGTTCTGCTTTTTCCTCCTTCTGCTTCTCTCTTGTAACAGGTTATTTGCATGCAGGTATTCTTAGCATTCTGTGGATTTGTATTTCTCAAATCCTACATATTCTAGAGGAGACCTATTTGGGGCCGACTTCAAAGACGTAGTGTGTATTGTGGATTGCAAGCGTGGATTACAGATCTTGGATTATATCTGATGTATTTTAATTTATGTATACTTGTTTTAGATACCATGTGTATCTTAGCAAGGTTTTAAATGTTTTTTTTTATATTAGGAAAGCTTAATTTTCTGACCTAATCAATTATTGTAATAGGGTATATATGAGAGATCTTTTCTTTTTGAAAAGAGGTCTGAATGAGAGAGAGTGTGTTTGTGTGTGTATATGTATGAAGAGAAGGTGATTGAAAAAGAATCTGTGAAGATTGATTGACTACTGGATAGAGAGCATAGGATATGTTCATTGTACTTCATTGGAATTGACCAAGCAAAGAGTTTCTATCAGACAATTCAGTGGATTATATATTTTCTATATACACTTGTTCATATTGTAAATCCTTGAGGGTGGCTTTAACCTTCTTTGGGCAGTGAGCCCACTATTACTCTTGACTCCTAACAGGGTTTTTTCTTTAATAGGGATTGTGTACTGTAATGTTGTAATAAGCTCCTAACAGGGATAAATATTTTAGCATGGATACTATACTCTCAGTAAATCGTTTGTGGGTGCTAATTCCCATCGAGGTTTTACCTTTAACATGGTTTCCTCAACAACAAAGGATTATGTTATTATGCTGGTATTTACTATGTTATCATTTGATGTAAAGTTTTCATTTATAATGTTTAATGTTTAATAATCTGTCTCACAAGTGATTCAACCCCCCCTCTCAGTTGTGTTGGTGGACTGTTATTCTTAACACATTCACTCTCCAAACATGTAGTTTATTATTGGGTGCTTCTTTTGATGGACTTTTCATAGAGAAATTTTGTGGCTTCAACCTTTGAGATGACTTATGGAATACAAAAGCTTGGTGATGACTAGTAGTATTTGGCTGATGAATTCAAATATTTTGGAGGTTCCAACACACACACACACACACACAGAGATGCATATATAGACATACATATATAAATCTATATAAATATATACATATACATATATTATATATGTAATAATATATACATATGTGTAGCATATATTAAGTTTACATGCATATTTTTTAATTCTACAAAATATGATCATGTTTTAGAGAAACAAAAACATATGCAAAACCCTAATTATGCATAATGCATTTCTACTTCTAAATCACATGATTGGGGTTTTAGTGTTTAGGAAATTGATCACGTTATTAAGAACTAGGAAATATTTTCTTAGTCTTACATAACCTGATTGGGTTTTGAAGTAGTTAGGGACCCCATCATGTTATGGTTAGGTAAGAGGGTTTGAAAATGACTCTAAGACTTGGGAGAATTTTTTCCCTCCATTTCTCTCCCTTTACGCATCTTTTGTTCTTCCAGGATGATTTCTCAACTTTCTTGTCATCAAGTTTATAGATCATCAAGTGGGTATTTGAAAATTACCACCATAATTTCACACGTCTTCTCATCTTTCTAACCATATAATTTTTTATATTTTTGGACAAAATTAGCATAGTAAACTTTAATTTTATTTACTAGTTTCATCATAGTTCTCAATGACATATGTCTACCATTTTATCAACAATTTTGATCTACTTGACCAAATTCAAAATAAATTACAGATTATTTTTCTATACTTGATTCTACACACTTTTTAAAAAGTTTTTATTTTTGATTATTTTGATGCACATTATGCCCAACACACAAACATACACCTGATTTTCAGGATGCACCCACTTCAAAAAATCATTAAAAAAATACTTAACAGAAATTTACAAAAAAAAAAGAAAACTTCTATCTCTCACTCTTACCTATCATTCTACCAAATGATTTTTGAAAATGCTAAATCTACCTATATCTTTTGTGAAGAGCACACCTGACACTATGTTATGTTTTTCTAAATAATCAAGAACATTTTTTTTGTGCACGGCGGGTTTGACCCTCTTAGTCTTATCCATTTTAAAAACAACTTTAGTAGTTTAGAAACTAGATTCAAATTACTACAATTCTTATTCTTTGCACATCTTCTAATTTTTAGTACATGACTCTCGAATTTCTCTTTGAAGTTCAAGTTTACCTGATTTCAGAAAAGAAAAGAAAATGAAGAAAAAGTGGCCTCTTATACCTCCATTTTTGTTCACCATTTTTGTTCACCATCTTGGTTCACTTACCCTCATTACCATTTTTAATGTCTTCTTTAACAATTTTTCTATAACTCTTACTAATTTCACATTTTTCTCCAAGAAAACTAACCTCAAACCCTTTATTGTATAATTAACTCACACTTAAAAGACTATGTCTTAAACCCTTAACAGGAAAAAACATCACTATCCTTATGCTTTCCATCAATATAAATAATTCTCTTACCTAATATAGGATTAAATTCTTCACAAGAAAAGAATACCAATCCTCCATCATAACTTTCAAGAAATTTACATATATTCTTTTATCACCTATCATATGATTTGTACAACTAGAATCAATGATCCATGATCTAGATTCTTATTTTATATTTGGAGCAATTTCTTCTTTATTATTCTAATTCATAGATTTTCATTGTCATATTTTTTGATAGCCAAGAATATTACTTCATCATTTAAATCATTTCCATTCTCATCTTTTGATGATGGGTCTCCATTTTGCAAAAAATTATTCTATCCCTTATCATTGTTATTTGTCCTAGGATTCTTCTTGTACCTCTTGTAAATTTCTTTACTTTCATCATCATCATCATCAAGATTATTCATATCTTCCCTAAAGGGATATTAGTAGCATAGTGTCCTAATCCTCCCTGTGTAAATCATTTAGAAGGTAACTTACCTTTATATTTTCCAAATTCTTTCTTCAAACTTCAGACAAAAATTTCTTCTTCATCTAAATCAAAGTCATCTTTTGCATTCTTAATTTCTTTGAAAGAAAGATCTCTTAAGTTCCATACTAATTCTTCCCATTTACATAGCTTGAATGTAGTGACAATGCAATAGATATCCTCCAAACTATAATTATCCATATCATCACTTTGTAGAATAGCGATCAATAATGTTTTTTAGCTCTGAAACATTTTCCTTGTCACTTTTAGCAATACCTCATTATGTTCAAGGGTTTCATCAAAGCCTTTGATAGAGTTGACCACTTAATTTACTTGGTGCAATTGACCTTCAATTTTTTCATCTTCATATATTTTTTAAGTCTCAAACTTGTGATTAAAATTTTTCAACTTGATCTATTTGTCTCCATAAATCCAGCACTTACAAGCTTCTTCCAAACATCAAATGTAGTTTTGCAACCTATAACTTTCAGAAATTATGAATTGCACAAACTATTGATGACAAAATTCCTTTCCTTTGCATGGTTCTCATGTACTTTGAATTCATCCAGTGTGGAAGAAGCATCGGATGTTAGAGGAACATAACATTTTCTAATATCATCAAGAATGCCCTATGATATATAATTCATACGTGAATCTATTTTCTCCTTATAGAAAGTATAATGTGTTCCATCAAAATTAAGTACCTTGGTGACATGTTCACTAACCATCTTATATTTTCCTCAAGTGATAAAGATTCTTCTAGAAGAGCCTTTCTATGATATAGATTATTAAACACCTCTGAATGTTGAGAGAGGGTGAATTAACATAAACAAAGTTTTACCAGTTCTATCATAGTTTCTCAGTTACTAATTATTGATCCAACTAACTATCAAAAAATCACATAATAATAAAGTAACATACACATGAACACCATATTTATGTGGAAAACCCAATGTGGGAAAAACCGTGGTGAGAATCTTACTCACTATATGAAATAATTTATTATAAATCTTTTAGGCCAAAAGCCAAATAACCCATTGTTCATGTTGTTTTAGGTGCAGTATAAAGGAAATCATTATTCCAAAGAGAAATTTTACAAAAAATATAGATATTCATAATACTATATACAGATAATATTGTCTTGTATTAGACATAGAGAGAATTTAAAAAATGTAGGATCTCCTAATTATCTTCTTCAACCTTTCTCTCAGATACAAAAATTCACATTTTTCAGTTTTATTTCTATATTACTCACTCTTGAAATTTTTTCCATACATATTGTGTAGTAACCTCACATACTTCATTCATCCATTTACCCATGTATATATAGTATCTATCCTTCAAAAATTGTTAGAATAACTTAGAGGGGGGGGTGAATCAGTGGCCTCAAAAATATTCCAATAAATCAACCCAAAAACTTAGTACCACAATATTAAGCCTCTATTTATCTTTAGTCCTACAATATGAATGACTTTAAACAATCTTAACAAATAACTACTGCTCGAAGTTCACTGTTAAACCTTATTCTTACTGTTTACTAATTAGTAGTCTTTCATTTACCAAAATACAGTAAATTGATTAGTGTATACTGATCAATCCAAATTTAGTTATGTGTAATGCAAAACACTAAATAAATGACTCATAAACACATTGACACATGGATTTTTAATGTGGAAACCCTGTTAAGGGGAAAACCACTTGAGACCGGTAACCCAAAAATTTCACTCTTCTAAAGTGAGCTCGGTGAAGAGCCAACCCTGTTAAAGGTTACAAACACATTGTTAGGTGTGAACTTGTTAGAGGATTTTAAATAGAATAGTTTGTCACTTGATATCTGTCATCTCTATGCTACCTTCTATGACCAAACCCAGTGTAGTTTGTCAAATGGTATCTGGCATCTCATGCTATCTTCATGATCAAACTTTTTGATACTCCTTGGGATGTATCTCAATATAGAAAGGATTGTTAAGTCATGCTCGGTTAAGAGACTTTCTGAATCAATGGTTAAACTAAAACAGTAAATGATCTGTTCACACATACAACTTAGACTTGCAGATTTTCATATCTATTGTAAGCTCTAATACCTTTCTGATCAATGTGTCTTTTCAATACCTTTGCTCCACTTATTTCTTCTCAATGATGTTGTGCTTCTCTATTTTTCAATGTCTGCAAAATTATTTAGCTCTTTCCTCAGCTTGATTGATTAGGATTGTATGAATTTGTTTTTCATCAGTTTCTCTATAGCATCCTCTTTTTCTATTCACTCCCCTAATTCGTAATGAATTAGATTATCTCTTTATAGACATGATATCACTGTTTCTCACTTCTTAATTTTCTTGTTCTTGGCATGATCTACAATCTTAGCCAATATTTCTTTAAAGCTTTAGTTCAGTTTTATCCTTTAGGTTTCTCCTTGACAACTGGATGAAATAGATTTAAATCTTTTACTTATCTTTGTCTTTATCTTGTCGATGAAAATAATGTTAACAAAAAGTTAACTCTATATTTAGCTCTCGCCAGCTAAGTGTTTTGTCATTTCTGAACTTTAGCTCCTTTTGGTGTTTTAACTCTTGTTAGCTTCAGTCAACACTTCAGTTCTCCTTGGGCATCTCTGTCAAGGTTGTTTTTCCATCGGGCATCACTGTGAAGTTCTGCTTGTTGGTAATGCTTGTAATTCTTCTCATTGGTAATTCTTGTCAAGTTTCTTGCATGAGCATCACTATAAATCTACTTTTGGGTTTCTCTGTCCGTCGAGGTGCACTACCCATCGGTGTTTATTGTCACTTAGTGAATGCTGATCTTTTATGCATTACTAAAAGCATAATATTTATCTCTGTGATTATATGAAGTCTTTGACACTTTGTATGTAACCAATCTGATTATATCAAGTTGAAATCAATGACAATACAATCCATTAACTAATTTAATATCTTGCATTATATTTTTTATTTCCGGTGATCAACTTAACATCTTCAAACATTCAATCAGTTATGGTTCATCAATCTCTCCCTTTGACATTGATGGCAACACACTATATGATTACTAATACAATATGAAATATATCAGTGTATTTCATCAATCTCTCCCAATTATTTTGTTCTATAACCTATACAAATGTCTGGCTCTCAGTAATCTCATATAGCTTAGATTTGTTTCTTGTAGAGTGTCTTATTCAATCTTTCAATCCCTTCACTGGATAGATGTATCAGCTTTTGTCTTCATTTTTTATATGTTATCTTCCTTGACTGTTCCTCTTCTTGATTATCTCTTTTCCCTTTGACAGAAATCTCTCCCTTAGTATGTATTCTCTCCCTCATGTTACTTCTCTCCCTTTGGATAATTCTGATGAATATTTCATATGGATAATGGATATAATATCTCTATTCGAATCTTTCTCCCTTTGACAACAATGCCAAATAATTCTTCCATTCTTTTTATAATATACTCCTTGAATTTCCCTATCCATCAGCAATACAACTCTGTATTAGCCAAAATTATCTCTGGCGTTCGGTGCAGATTTGTACCTTTCTATGTATAGATGTATCTTTGTAGTCCATCTCTTAGCTTGCATCAACATGAATGATCTTCTTATTATGTATAGGTTGATGCAGCCTCCTAGTCAACTTACTGGCCGATAGACAAGGGTTAAACCCCTATCTCTATCTCAGATACTCAAATGTATCTTTCGGTAATGGCTTTGTGAATATATCAACTAATTGTTCCTTTGATTGAACATATTCCAATATCACCTATTTTGCTTACACTTGTTCTCTAAAGTAGTGATACTTGATAGCAATATGCTTAGTCTTAGCATGCATGACTAGATTCTTAGAAATGTTAATTGCACTGGTATTATCACAATAGATAATCATTGGTTCAAGAATCTTCATATTCATACCTTCTAATAATTGTTTGATTCATGCAGTATTTGAGCATTTTGCAGCAGCAGCCACATATTCTCCTTCTGTAGTAGACTGTGAGATGCATCCTTGCTTCTTACTGATCCATGTGACAAGTTTGTCACCCATGAATAATTCTCCTCCAATTCTTCTCTTTCGGTCATCTAAGTTTCCAGCCCAATCAGCATCTGTATAGACTTGAAGCTCACATTTACCTTGTCTTTTATACCATAAGCCATAGTCCTTGGTGTTCTTTAGATATCTCATAATTCTCTTGACAACAGTCGTGTGTGATTCGTTGGGATTAGCAGATAATCTTGAAACTATTCCAACTACATGTGTTATATCTAGTCTGGTATGAACAACATACATTAGTTTGCAATCATTGATCTATACAAGGTCTGATTTACCTCATTTGATTTTTCTTCTTTTGTCAGCTTACATCCGGTTGCCATAGGTGTTCCAACTAGTTTGGAATCTTCCATCTTGAATATCTTCAGCACTTCCTTGATGTATTTGGACTGAATGATATATATCCCTGCATCTTTTTGAAGAATCTGTAGACCAAGAAAGAATTTGATCTCCCCAAACATATACATTTCAAACTCTTTTCTCATTTCATTAGCAAAGGATTTACATAACATTTCATTACCACCAAATATGATATCATCAACAAATATTTCAGCAATCAGAATATTACCATTGGTATCTTCTTTCAAGTACAGATTGCTATTTTCACTTGTTCTTACAAATTCAATGCTTATGAGATAGGAGTGAAGTCTTTCATACCAGGCTCTAGGTGCTTGTTTCAATCCATACAAGGCTTTATGTAGTCTACATACCACTTTTCTCTTGTCTGTATCAACAAACCCTTCTATTTGTTCAATGTATACCTCTTCTTCTAGTATTCCATTTAAGAATGCAAATGTGACATCCATCTAGTATACCTTGAATCCTTTGAATAAAGCATAAGCAAGTAAGATTCTAACTCCTTCTAGTCTAGCAACAGGTGCAAAGGTTTCTCCATAATTAATACCTTCTTCTTGTGCTTACCCCTTCTATACTAATCTTGCTTTATTCCTTGTGACTTCTCCATTCTCATTCATCTTATTTTCGAATATCCATTTGGTACCAATGATATTCTTGTCATCACGTCTCAGTACTAGTGTCCATGTATTATTATTCTCAATCTTTTTTATCTCTTCATTCATAGCACTGACCCATTCTTCATTTTCAAGTGCAGTATTAACATATTTAGGCTCAAAATCACAAAGTAAACATCTAGTGTTTAGTGACTTACTTCTTGTTCTCATTCCAGCCTTCTTTTCTCCTATGATCTAATTATGTGGATGATATCTTCTGACATACTTGGCAAGTTTCATTTCAGCTTGTTGTCCATCATTCTGATCATCATCATGACCTTCATTATGATCTCCATCGATCGGAACATTATCTTGAGTATTTTCTTGATTTTTGGTAATTACAGCCTGATGCTCAGGTGTAATGTTCTGTTGCTCGAGAGTGATACACTGTTGCTCAGGTAGAGTGTCAGGTTCTTAAGTGTAAAAAAACTTGTTATAGTCTTCTGGTTCTTTTCTACTTTTCTTATCATTCTTCTCTACAAATTTATCTATTCTTACATTTGCACTTTCAATGATCTTGTTAGAGGACTTGTTAAGACATTTGTAAGCCTTGATTTTGGTGGAATACCACAAAAAGATACCTTCTTCAATTTTAGAGTCAAGCTTTCCATTTATATCATCATTCAAAATATAACATTGACTTCCAAAGATTCTGAAGTAACTTACATTGGGTGTGTAACCATACCATAGCTTGAATAGGATGTCTTCTTTGTTTCCTTCTTCAATTGTACTCTATTCAATGTGTAGACAGTAGTACTAACATCTTCCCTCCAGAAATTTTGAGTGATGTTTTTCTCAATCATCAGTGTTCTTGCACAATCAACAATTAATGTGTTTCTCCTTTTAGCAATCTCATTTTTCTCTGGTGTTCTTGGTGCACAAACCTATCTTTTAATTCCATGCTCATTACAGAAGTTAGTGAATTCATCTAAAATAAATTCCCCTCCTCTATCTGATCTTAAGCATTTCAATTCCTTACCACTTTGTTTTTCTACCATATCCTTATACCATTTAAACATCTTGAATGCTTCTGATTTATCTTTTAAGAACATAACTATCATCATTCTAGAATAATCATCTACAAAGAGAATGAAATACCTATAGCCATAGTAAATATTTGTCCTCGTGGGTCCACATAAATCAGTATGGACTAATTCTAGAATTGCATTAGATGTATGGGCTTTACTCTTGAAACTAGACTTTGTCATTTTAACTTTTTGACAATTCTTGCACATGATATGTTCAAGCTTTGTCATGCTCGGTAAGCCTCTTACCTTCCTTTTATTTCTTATCTTTATCATGTTTTCAAAATTCACATGACATAATCTCTTATGTCACAACCATATGTCTTCATTTTTAGCCATCAAACAAGTAGTGTTTACATCATCAAGATAGAATAGGTTACCTTTGGTATGTTCACCAGTTCCAATCAACCTTCCTAATTCATTGAAGATATTTTCCTTCTTATTTTCAAATTCTACTCAGTGACCTATGTTATTCAGCTGTGAAACACTCAACAGATTATAATTCAGTCCTTTTACCCAGTAAGCATTTTCACATTTGATTAGGTTATTCAACATTATGGTTCCTTTACATTCAACTAGACAAGGTGTGTCATTACCCATTCCTACTGATCCACCATTATAGTACTTAAAAGTTTCAAAATTTTGTTTATCACTGGTTATGTGGTTAGTGAAGCCACTATCTATAAATATAGACATCATTCTTACTAACCTTAGGTATGAGTGCAATCTCTACATACCTTTCTTCTTCATCTGAATCATCCTTCATGGCTACAAATACCATCTCAATGTCTTCTTCAGATTCGGTGTCAGTATCATCAGCTATGTTCTTAGCCAGGTAACAAGCTTTCTTTCCTTTGTCCTTGTAATCTCACGTATCTCTTCTATTAGACTGTTGAGTTCTTTGGTAATCTCTATTATCACCTCAGTCAAACTTTATTTTATATGTTTTGTCATTACTTTTGTCATCTTTTCTTCTGTTAGGACATATTGCACCAATGTGTCCAACCTCTTTACAATTGAAACATACAAGTGGTAATTTACCTTTGTATCTACATGTGCCTCTCTGCAATCTTCTTTCCATTAGTGCTTCAATCGCGTCAAGTCCTTGGTCATCACTATCACTTTCACTATCATTCCTCATAGTGTGTTTATGACTTGACTTACTTATTTTCAAAGAAGATTTGAATGGAGACTATATAGATGGTAAGACACTATTATCAAAATTATTCATCTCAAATGAAATCAGTCTACCAATCAAACTATCTAGAGTAACATTATTGTTTGCAACTGCTCTCATTTCTTGTATAGTAGATACTCTAATAGCATATATAGGCATTAAGGTTCTTAGAATTTTACTTACCACTATCTCTTCTTCAAGTACACCTCCAACTCCTCAAATAGCATTGACTACCTCTTTGATTCTGCAGCTATACTAAGTGCTATTTTCTCCTTCTTTCATCCTTAGGTCATCAAACCTTCCTCTTAGGCTTTCTTCCTTGGATCTTAGTACATTAGCATCTCCTCCATGTACCAGCTTCAATTTATCCCACATTTTCTTTACAGAGGTGCAGGTTTTGACATCTTCAAACTCAGCATTGGAGAGTGAGGAAGCAAGTTCTATCATCGTGCAATTTTTCTCATGCCTTTCTCCCAATTGCTCAAGTGTGTGAGGTCCTTTAGGCAACACATATTCAATATCTAGGTGTTGAGTAACATCATTGCCAATATCTGATAGGTGGAGTCTTATTCTACTTTGCCATGATGCAAAGTTGTCTTTATTCAACTTGGGCACATCTCGTTTGTTCATCTTGTGATATTTTGCTTGAGTTGTTAAAATCCCTTTCTAAGCACACAAGCTCTGATACCAATTGTTAGAATAACTGAGAGGGGGGTGAATCAGTGGCCTAAAAAATATTCTAATAAATTGACCCAAAAACTTAGTACCACAATATTAAGCCTCTAGTTATCTTCAGTCCTACAAGATGAATGCCTTTAAACAATCTTAACAAATAACTACTGCTCGGAGTTCATTCTTAAACCTTATTCTTATTGTTTACCGATTAGCAGTCTCTCATTTACTGAAATACAGTAAATTGCTTAGTGTATACCGATCAATCCAGATTTAGTTATGTGTAATGCAAAACACTAAAGTAATAACTCATAAACAAATTGACGCATGGATTTTTAATGTGGAAACCATGTTAAGGGAAAAACAACTTCGGACCGGTAACCCAAAATTTTCACTCTTCTGAAGTGAGCTCTATGAAGAGAAAACCATGTTAAAGGTTAAAAACACATTTTTAGGTGTGACCTTGTTAGAGGATTTTAAATAGAATAGTTTGTCACTTGATATCTGGCATCTCTATGCTACCTTCTATGACCAAACCTAGTGTAGTTTCTCAAATGGTATCTGACATCTCATGTTATCTTCATGATAAAAAATTTTGATACTCCTTGGAATGTATCTTAATATAGAAAGGATTGTTAAGTTCTGATTGGTTAAGAGACTTTCTGAGTCAATGGTTATACTGAAACAGTCAATGATCTGTTCATACATACAACTTAGACTTGTGAATTTTCAAATCTATTGTAAGCTCATAATACCTTTCTGATCAATGTGTCTTTTCAATACCTTTGCTCCACTTCTTTCTTCTCAATGATGCTATGCTTCTCTATTGCTCGATATCTGCATAATTCTTTAGCTCTTTCCTCAGCTTGATTGATTAGGACTGTATGAAGTTGTTCTTCATCAGTTTCTCTCCAGCATCCTCTTTTTCTAATCACTCCCCTAATTCATAATGATTTAGATTATCTCTTTATATACATGATATCACCATTTCTCACTTCTTGATTTTCTTGTTCTTGGAGTGATCCACAATCTTATCCAATCTTTCTTTAAAGCTTTACTTCAATTTTATCCCTCATATTTCTCCTTGACAACTAGATAAAACAGCTTTAAATATTTTACTTATCTCTAGCTTTATCTTGTCGATAAAAACAATGTTAACAACCAGTTAACTCTATATTTAGCTCTTTCCAGCTAAGTGTTTTGTCATTTATGAATTTCAGTTCCTTTCGGTGTTTTAACTCTTGTTAGCTTTGGTCAACACTTCAATTCTCCTCAAGCATCTCCATTGGGGTTTTCTATTTGTCAAGGTTGTATGTCCATTGGGCATCAATGCAAATTTCTACTCATCAGTAATTCTTTTAATTCTGCTCATCGGTAATGCTTGTTGGGTCTATTGCTCGGGCATCACTGTGACTTTAATTTTGAACTTCTCTGTCTTTCGGGGTGCACTACCTATCAGTGTTTATTGTCACTTAGTGAATGTTGATATTTTATGCATTATTCAAAGCATAATCTTTATCTCTCTGATTCTCTGAAGTATTTGACACTTTGTATATAACCAATCAGATTATATCAAGTTGACATCAATGAAAATACAATCCATTAACTGATTTAATGTCTTGTGTTATCTTTCTACTTTTCGGTGATCAACTTAACATCTTCAAACATTCAATCAGTTATGGTTCATCAATTTTATCAAGGTTTGTGTTGAGAGAAAAAGGCAATATTAGTACAGAGTCAGTCATTATATGAAAAAATATTAAATGTAGTTCACTCCATGAGATAAAGGGGACACAAAAATATCTCAACAAGTCTTCGCCACATGTTATGATCAATTAAAATGATTTAAATCATCCTCCAAAGTTTTACCCAAAAGTAACATGTAGAAAAGAATTAAAATATATTACAAATTAGCCTCAAAATATTCTCTAAAGCACATAATTCCATGTTGAGCACATCACACCATATAAAATATCCCTTTACCTCTTGAATCTTTCATTATCTTATAGTTGGTCTAATAATATTCAAACATAGTCACCACAAATAGATAAGTTGGTCATAAGCCAATGCATACAATAGTGTTTCATTTGTGACAAAAATCCTACACCTGCAGAGTACACCATCAAAAGATATTTGAACTAAAACACTGCACAAACCATCTGACCATGTCCACCAAACTACTTAGCCTATAATTCCAATGCGTAGAATTATCCAAGCCTTTTTTAATCCATCCCTAACAAATAACATCATTGTCAAAAAGAAGTTCATCATAATTTCTTCAAAAGGACTATTGGGAACCTGTAAGCATGGCAATGTAATATTCATAGTGCGAAGTCATTATTACCAAATCCGTATGAAACCATAATCTTATGTGGAAAAATGTGTCTAGCATTTTTCTATAAGGTATTCAAATAAATTTTACTACTTAAACCATCTCAGCAACCATCTATTTTATCGTGAATATATTTCCACAATCCATCGTATTAAAGTGATGCAACTTTCTGGATTTGATTGTGTGCAATATTTTTGCATCAACATTTCGAATCACACTCTATGATCCATTATTAGGATGAGAGATAAAGGAAACAAAAAATGATTTGTTGCAAACCTTAAATAGCTTATATCATGTTTAGGTTTGCAACAACTCATTTTTTGTTTCCTCTAACTCTCATACTAATGATGGATCATAGAGTGATTCAAAATGTTGATGCAAAAATAGTGCACAAAATCAAATCCATAAATCCGCATCACTTAACCTTCTATCTTCTAGATAATATTTGTACTATCTTAGAATCATCATCATAATATCATAATATCATCTGAACATTCAATGTCAAAATCTTATTGTCCTTCAAGAACTCTTCACATCAAATCAATCATCGGATACTCTTCATTTCATATTAAGGTCTTAAAATATTCTTCGTCAGTTAATAACCTCAAATATTTTTCATCAATCAATAATCATCAACTTCACAATCTCAACACTCATTAATTCCATCATTTATCTATTTATATATTCATCGGGCTGGTCCATTAATGCCATAGTGGTAAATATCAATGACAAAGCAATTGATAACAATTTATATATTTTCTACTATCTCATCATCTGTAATTTCTCCTCTAGTGTTAATTCTTTTCTACACTTATTGCATGCCTCTTGATATTTATATACTTTACAATCCATTCTTCTATGATACTAAATTTCTTTCTTGTGATCTCTATTTTTTCATTTATAAATTAATAGATTTACTTGTTCATCTCTTTGCAATCTATTAAATCCACTTATTACACATCTCATTATTGGCCCTAAATTTTATAATTTATTTTCTAAGGATATTTTCTTTATGTTAGCAACCCCAAATATTATAATCATATCTATTCCTTCCATATTCAAATTAAATGATTTTATTTTATTTTCAAATTTCCTCAAATAAATTGGCGCTCCATTTGCTTTTGGGTTCCACTATCCCTCTTCATAATTTTTATGTTGAATTCTTTGGGTTTAGTGATCTATTTGAAACTTCTACTCATTGCCTCACACTCAATGATCTATCCAAAATATACATTTGTGAGCTTCCTCAATTTGATACATGGTAAAAAAAAAAAATTCTAATTCCTCTAAACATTGTTTTGATACCATCTATTTCTAGTCATTGTCAAAGTGTTCAAGGAAGGATTATTTGATAATTTATCCAAAAAAATAAACTTGACCAATCATAATGTAATTTTACAACCATATTCCCTTTATTCAGAACAAATACAATAATTATACAATATGTTTCAATTGACTTAACAAGCCTTGTAATTTAATGTGAAAATTATAGAATTTGAAAGATGCGATAAAACAACCTCTTCCAAAAATATACATATATTGTCTTACTGCATTCAAAAATCCATTTTAATGATCTTATAGAGAATATATATAATACTATAGTCATAATAATGATCTAAGTTGGCCACAACATGACACAAAATTCATTGGGCTATAACGCATGTAGTCAACTAGGTACCATCAGACTATTATTTTAATTGTTTTGTGCATGTATGATATGTTTTTTTATCACTTCATCTATCTTTCCCTCTCTTTTCATTATCTTCTCACTTCTATCTTGCATTTTTACATCCATTTTGAGAGTACTATTAGGCCCAAAGAAGACAAGCACAAGTGAGGAGGGGGTGAATTAGTTGTACTCACAATTATTAAAACAATAACAATTGAATCACATAGAGATCTAAAAGATAAAAAATAATGCAAGATCCATAAAACATAACTCACAACACTAAATTTTTTCATGAAGAAGCCTGGTTAAGGGAAAACCCTGGTGGGAGTCAAACCCATAAGATAAATGTACTATGCTAAAAGTACTGCCCGATTAAGAGACAATAAGAACAAAGAAGAATGAACTTACATCTATAGGCCCATTGCCTAGAGAACACTTCTCACAATACAACAATCTGGCCCTCAGTTGGGTTCACCAATCAATGACAAATAATAGTTACAAAGGGTGGACAAACTGTCCAGTACAACCAAATTGGCTTACAAAATCTACTACACCAATATAGTTCCAATGAAGTACAATTTATTCCTAAGTTGTATAATACAAGAATCTCTTTCTTCTCTACCTACACCACCCATCACAATCACCAATTATTGCCCATTTATACATATTACAATGAATAATCAACAATAAGGTTGACCAAGACCTATACAAATAAATGATATGAATAATAATCTCAAAGATAAATGTGGTCCAAATCAAGTCAGCCAAGACTTAGACAGGACCCACAACAGTGTCCACAAACATGCAAAACCTTCACAAAAACCATGGCACAAATTGAAACATGTTACTTCACCAAGTCAGCTAAGACCTAAATGAAGAAATGATAATATGCTCAGCAATTCACCAAATCTGATCACCAAGAATCAATGATAACCAAAAACATGGCCATAACATGATCCAAGAACACCACCAATCAATATAAATAACCTCTCAAACCTCCATAACATCTCATCCTCAAAAACCAAACTCATTTTTGTACTGTTCATCATTAACAGTAAACACTGAACTCTGTCACACCAAAATGATAGCTTACTGAACTCTAAATCATGAACAACACTAGATGAGGAAACACCATTAAGTTCCAAAGCATCCAGCAACTTTGCATCCACTAAATCAACCAAAATAATCCATACCGAAGCAAAAACTCAACCTCTAAAACATCCTGAACAACAGGAACACTGAAATACTAGCACCTAATAAATTAAACATATCTCACTCCAAATGCCATGCAAAACTCATTAAGTTGACTAGAATCAACTATAGACATATTTGAACCATCACTTATGATCCCAGCACAAGAACAAAAACATATCACCTGAATAATTGAAATCTTCTCTCCTGAATAAAATAGACTATCTACAACAACAATAATATGTTGACATCAATGAAAAACATTAATGTCAGCACACATAGGGAAGGTCTATTTAAAAATCTCTGACATGATCAATAATATTTCAACAATCTCTCCCTTTGGCATTGATGTAAAAATGTGAACACTCAATACAAATTATTTCTCACAAAATCTTCTCCCCCTTTGACATCAATGGAAAAGGACCAAAGACATCAAAAAGAATTGAACTCACATCAAAAGGTTGTTGAAACTTTACAATATTAGATCCATGAGATCCCCAAGACTGCTCCCCCAGAGGAGTAGTCCCCAAATCATCAATCCATAGATTAATATTATGATAATGTTCTCGATTGATTCCATCCTTAGCGTCATTTTCTCTGATCAGGAGGGGTTGTTGCCCCAAGATTATCTCTAAGATATTCAAATGTATCCTTTGGAAAAGGCTTTGTAAAGATATCAACAATCTATTCCATAGTAGATACATACTCCAATTTTACTTCCTTATCACTAACTCTATCCCTCAAGAAATGATACTTAATAGAAATATACTTTGTCTTTGAATATTGCATGGGATTATTTAACATATTTATAGCACTTAAGTTATCACAGTAAATAACAATAGGTTCATCAATGTTTATCCTTAAATCTTTCAATATTTGCTTCATCCAAACAACTTGAGTGTAATTAATAGAAGTAGAAATATACTCAGCCTCAGCAGTAGATTGTGAAATACAATCTTTCTTCTTACTTGTCCAAGAGATTACTCTCTTACCCAAGAATAACGCACCAACAGTTGTAATTTTTGTGTCATCCATATTTCCTGCACAATCTACATTTGTATATGCACAAGTGTAAAATCATTGTCCTTACCAAACCACAAGCCATAGTCAATTATTCCCTTCAAGCATCTGAATATTCTTTTAGTAGCAACAACATGTGATTCCTTTGATTCTACTTGAAATCTTGCCACAATACAAACATCATTCATTATATCAGGTCGACTTTGAGTTAAGTATAGAAATCCACCGATCATAGATCTATATCTTGTTTGATTTGCACAAGGGGATTCATCATCTTTAGTCAATTTAAAACTAGTAACCATAGGGGTTCCATCTGGTTTTGAATCTTCCATAAAAAACCTTTTCAACAACTCTCTGACATACTTGGACTATGTAATGAAAATCCCCTTATCCAACTATGTAACTTTCAATCCAAGAAAGCATTTCATTTCACCTATCATAGACATCTAATTTTTTTTTTTTCATCAGCAAATCCTTTACTCGATTCATCTTCACCACCAGATATGATATCATCAACAAAAACTTCATAAGTCAAGATATTATCATTAACTGCTTTCAAGTACAAATTATTGTTAGTTATACCTTTACTGAATCCAATCTTTGTCAAGTACCTATCCAATCTAGCATACCAAGCTCTAGGGGTTTTCTTTAACCCATACATTGCTTTCTTTAATTTTCAAACCATATCTCCTTCATCAGCTAGTGGAAATCCATTAGGTTGTTAAATGTAAACATCTTCCTCTAACTCACCATTCAAGAATGCAGACTTGACATCCACCTGATAAACTTTGAAATTTCCGTAAGATGAATTTGCAATAAGTAATCTAACAAATTTGATTCTAGCTACAGGGGAAAAGGTCTTTTGAAAATAAAAAACCTTACATCTATGAATACCCTTTGCATACTAGTCTAGCTTTGTTCTGAACTACTATTCCATCTTCATTCAACTTTTTCTTGAATACCCACTTAGTTTCAATCTTATTCTTGTTCACAGGTCTGGGAACAAGAATCCAAGTCTTGTTCTTCTCAATATGATCAAGTTCTTCCCTCATATAATTTATCCAACTCTCATCAATAAAAGATTATTTCACATATTCATGTTCAAATTCAAATAGAAAACATGTTTCATTCGTATCAATTCTTCCTCTTGTTTGAACACCTCTATTCTTCTCACCAATAATATAATTTTCAGATTATTAATCTTTACATACCGTGGAGTCTTCGGAATAGGATTTTTAGCAGACCCTTCAATTTCAATTTCCTCCTCATTAGCCATAGGTTCAACCTATTCATTCAATTCATTCTGATCTCGATCCTAATTCTGTACTTCCACAATCTAATTGTTCTCTTTAGCTATGCCATACTTATATGTTCTTTCTGATCTCTACACATTCTCATCTACTCTAACATTTTCACTTTCAACAATATTCTTCAATCTATAGTTAAAAGATTTATATTTTTTTCTCTTAGTAGAATATCAAATAAATATTCCTTCATCACTCCTAGGATCAAACTTTCCAATGTCTTCATCTCTTTTGATATAGTGCATTTACCTCCAAAAATTCTAAAGTATTTCACTATAGGAATATGATCATACCAAAGTTCATAAGGATTCTTATCGGTTTCTTTCTTTATCTGCACTTGGTTCAAAGTATAAACAATATTTCTCATGGCTTCTCTCCAGTAGATCTCTAGAAAATTTCCTTCAATCATCATATTCCTAGATGTGTCTAGGATAGTTTTGTTCCTTTTCTCTACAACACCATTATGTTGTGGGGTTTGTGGAGCAGAAGTCTGCCTCTTGATCCCATGATCTTAGAAATAAGCATAAAATTCACCATATGTAAATTATCCTCCTCTATCCAATCTTAGGCACTTCAGTCTTTGTCTAGACTCTATTTCAACCATCATCTTGACTATCTGAAATTTCTAAAAAGCTTATGGTTTTTCTCTCAAAACTATAACCCACATCATCATTGAATAATCATCAATGAATAACATAAAATATATATCACCATAATAAATTCTTATCTTTTTAGGACCACAAAAATCTATGTACTGAATCTAGAAATCCATTTGAAGTTTATATCTTACTCTTAAAATTAGATCTAGTTAGTTTTCCCAATTGACATTCTTTGTACAAATTGTTAGGCTTCATCAGCTTAGAAAAATATCTTACATCATTAGTAGTTCTAACCTTTACCATATTATCAAAATTTATATGACAAAATCCTATATGCCACAACCAAATGTCATCAACCTTTACAATTAGACATTTGTTCTCAATAGTTTTTAAGTGAAATAGATTACCAACAGTATGTGTACCTAATGTAATAAGATTTCAATTTATTCCAATGATATTTCACACTCCTATGAATTCCAATTTCTATCCTTGTCTAATAGTTTTCCAATACTTAATAAGTAATAGCTTAGTCCTTCAACATACAAAACATCATCAGTACTATTTTTACCATCAAGAGTAATAGATCATTTCCCTTTTATCAAGAAAGGCATGTTGTTATGGAACCTAAAAACACCACCATCATAATCTTCAAGCTTTAAAAACTTTCTTTATCACCATTCATATGATGTGAACATCCACTATCAATGACCCATTCATCTCTTTTAACAACATGTGAAACTAAGGATTTCTCTTCCTTAGTATTATCTTCTTTAACAGAAATAAACACAATCTCTTCATCACTAGCACCACATTCATCATCAGTCACACCTTCTTTGGTAGCATAAAAACTGCTATGACTCTTAGGATGGATTTCTTAGATATGACCTTAGATTCCTTTGAGACTTTATTTGGACATCTAGATGAAATATGACCAAACTTATTACAAGAAGAAAATTTCAAAGGTAACTTTCCTTCATACTCACTAAAGCCTTTAGGAAATGTTCTTGCAATCAAGGCTTCAAGTTCATCAATATTCCTTTCCTCTTCCATGATCTCTTCTCATTTCTTACCATGGTAACTGTCTTTTATTACTCTAGAAGAGTTCTCTCCCTGATCATGCTTGGTCACAGTAGCTTTGATTGTAGTTTCAACCTTCAGAAGTTCCTTAGCTAGAGTGGTCATCTCATAAGCACATAATCTACCCATCAGGGCTTCTTTTGTAATGTCTTTCATAGTCATAATTTCTTTAATAGATGAAACTTTATCACTGTAACAATAAGGAAAGATCTCATAATTTTGTATATGACTTCATTATATTCCAAGGTACCACCAACACATCTGATTGAACTAACCAAATCATTCACCCTCTAAATATAGGATGAGATAGTTTCACTTTCAATCATCTCCATGTCCTCATATTTTTCTTTTACTCAGTGCAACTTAGCTTGCTTTACATACTTTTCACCATCATAAATAGTTTCTAGTTTAGTTCATACCTCATGCGGTGTCCTCAATCTATAGATGTGAGAATATTCTATATCTGAAAATGCACTAATCAAAGCTTCCCTTGCTAACATATTTTCTTTGAACTTCCTCTTTTCATCAGTAGTAGCCTGAGTCAGATCATTCGGAATGGAATAAGAACTCTCTATAATCTCCCAATATTCATCTCCCAGATATATCAGATAATTAGTCATATGATCCTTAAATATTAGGTAGTTGGTTCCATCAAAATTTGGACCATCTTTCCTAATTCTTTTCATGTCGGATCTCCTTCAAGTGATCAAACTTCTTCAAAAGGACTTAGCTCTTATACCAATTGTTAGGCCCAACGAAGACAAGCACATGTAAGATAGGGGGGTGAATCAGTTGTACTAACAATTATTAAAATAATAACAATTGAATCGCATAGAGATCTGAAAGATTAAAAATAATGCAAGATCCACAAAATAAAACTCACAACACCATATTTGTTCATGAAGAAACCTGGTTAAGGGAAAACCCTAGTGGGAGTCAAACCCACAAGATAGATGTACTCTGCTAAAATTACTTCCTGGTTAAGAGACAATAAGATCAAAGAATAATGCACTTGCATCCATAGGCCCATTTCTAAGAGAACACTTCTCACAATACAACAATCTGGCCCTTAGTCGGGCTCACCAATCAATGCCAAATAATAGGTACAAAGGGTGGAAAAACTGTCCAGTACAACCGAACTAACTTACAACATCTTCTATGCCAATATTGTTCCAATGAAGTACAATTTTTGCCTCAATTGCATAATACAAGCATCTCTTTCTTCTCTACCTACACCGCCCATCGCAATTTCAAATGTTTTCCCATTTATACATATTACAATGCATAATCAACAACAAGGTCGGCCAAGACCTATAAAAACAAATGATATGAATAACAATCTCAAACACCAATGCAATCCAAATCAATTCAGTCAGGACCTAGGTAGGACCCAAAACATCATCCAAAAATACACAATAGATTCACCAAAACTGTAGCACGAATTGCAACACATTACTTCACCCAGTCGGCTAAGACCTGAATGAAGAAACACCAACACGCTCAGCAAATCACCAAATCTGAACACCAATAATCAATTCTAACCAACTACACATCCATAACATGATCCAATTAGAACACCAACAAGCAACATGAATAATATCTCAAACCTCCATAACATCTCATCCTCGAAATCAAAACTTGTCTTTGTATTATTCATCATGAATACTGAAAATTGGCCTCTATCACACCAAAAACATAGCTTGTCAAACTCTGAATCATGAAAAAAACTATCTGAGGAAACAAAATTAAGTCCCAAAGAATCTATCAACTTCGTGTTCACTGAATCAACCAAAATGATCCATACCAAAGAAAAAACTCAACCTCTGAAACATCTTAAACAATAGGAGCACTGAAATACTAGCACTTGATAAATCAAACATATCTAACTCCAACAGCCATGCAAAGCTCTATAAGTTGACTAGAATCAACTACAGACATATATGAACCACACTTACGATCACATCACAAGAACAACAACATATCACCTGAAAATTTGAAATCTTCTCTACTGAATAAAACATACTATCTACAATAGCAATAGTCTGTTGACATCAATGACAAAACATTAATGTCAACACATATAGAAAAGGTCTAATATACAATCTTTGACATGCTCAACAATCTTCAGGCACATACACCCATGTTCTCTTGAACCAAAATGTCCTCTTGAGTGGGCATAATCTTTCCTCCTAGTCACTTGTTCGAATGGATGGGGTATCTTCCCTAATCTAACCATATTCTTACAAGTTCCATATTCTAACATTCTTTGAAATAATTCCACCTTGAACATTGTCTTAAAGATAGCCAAAATCTAGAAACTTAAAATTGGCTAATACAATTGTGTGAGAGAAAAAGTGCATGTCTAATAAGGAATGCAATAATAAATCAAAGCAATCAACAAACACTAATCTAACAACATATATGCTAAGACACAAAATAAACCAAATAGAGCATAAAATGGAAATGCAAACCTCCCCAAATACAAATAGCCTCCTTTGTTAAATTGATTTGTCCAAAGATGAAGATATGTGTGCTGCAAGGATTTGGATTTTGGAATAATTTTGGCATAATGGTGTTGTTTTTATTTCAATGTGGCATGGTAAATTTGCATAAAAAGGTGGATGGATTGTGAAGGATTGAGGGTTCAATTTATAGGCAACAGGGTTCCAAATCCATGTGATTAGGATTGTGCAAATTTTTAAGAGCGGATTAGGATTAGGATAAGGTTAATTAGTGTGCAAGTGGGAGAATTAGGAGAATGCAAGTGAGAGGAGAGAGAATGAGTGGAGGGTTGAGTTAGAACCAACGATTAGGTGGTTGAAGGGTGGTTAGGTCAAGGGTTAAAGTTAGGAGCCGTGTTCTTAAATGAATTAAATGGATTAATTTAATTCATAAATAGAGGAAAAGGGGATGAGTGAATTAATTAAAACAAATAGTTGTATTTGTTTAATTAATAGAAGAAGTGTTTTAATTAATAAAATAGCCATAGGTTGCATATTTAATTAATTAGACCATAATTAAAATGAATTAATAATTAGAATACTAACATAGGTTAATTTATTTAACTAATGATGTTTGGGGGAGAACTAAATTTGATTAATAAATCAGTAATCAGATTTGGGTGTCTACAATAATTATTTTTCATTTGCCTTCAATCATTCATCCTATATTAATTAAATAATTTAATTAAGCTAATATCATCCTTCTTTTTCATCAATAGTTAATCAATTCTAGATTATTTAATTAATATTCATATTTCCTTTAAAAAATTAAATATTTTAGATTATTTAATTATTTTCCTCAACTACACAATTAAATAATTATCCAATTATTTTTTCCCATCATTTATCTTTTATAGAGGAGGTGATTCACTATAGTAATGCTCCGCTAGGAACCTCAAAGAACTAACATCTAACACCAAAGGACAATATAATTGTTTTTCTAAAACTCAATACATAACAACATTGAATTACATTATAAATATAATAATGAAAATGCACAAGTGGAAGAAACACACATGACTAACTATGTTCAGTGAGGTCTTGTAACGTCACTACCATTAACAATATTTATTTACTTACATAACAAGGAAATATCTTAAATATTTTTCATTGTCAGATAGGTTCCTACAAACATTAATCTTCCATTGAATCAATGTATACTATGACATAAAGATGAACAAAATAATTCAACTAATCACCAGCTTAACCTATGTACTATAATATCAATCTCCATGTGGAGATTCCAAATATCAATTATATTTTTAAATATTATTACAAAGCTTATCAAGAAACAATAATGTAATGCATTGCTAAAATACTAACACTAGATGTACGAAGAACAAAACTAGAAATGAAAACCTTCCAATTCTTATGTATCTATCCATAAGACCATTAGTCATGCAGGAGCATCCTGGGGTAGTTGGTGATCTTGCATGTTGGTGTGCTTTGATCTTGTTGAAGTGTTGTTGCTCGGTTGTTGTGTGGACCGAACGGCTCGGTCGTTGAAGGGCTTGGTCGCTGGAGATGATTGTTCATTGAAGGGATCAAAACATACTCGTGCTTGGCTTTAGTGTTTCTCAACATGTGTTGGCTGAGGAGCTCATCACATTCTGGTTCTTGATAGTCTATTATCTGGTGCTCGGCAGTTTGGCTTGGCGACTGGTGTTCTTGCGGATCTGAGAGGCCGAATTGATGGATGTAGCATGTGATCATGATGTGGATTGATCATGGAGATGTGTGTGGACCTATTTTGATCTTGGATATTTACAGTGTGTGGATTGGAAAGGCCAACTGGGTCATTTAATTTTTGTTTGCAGGCCGAATTGTGGCTTGAATATGTAATTGATGTAAGGGTTTATTTTCATCAGGCCGACTTGTGGTTGTGCTAGTAGTTAAGGAGATATGGGGTAAAATTTGTAGGAAGGAAGTGAAAATAGGAGATCAGAGGAGCAACCTGAAGTTGTGAATTTTTTAGAAGAGCTAGTGGCTGAAGCTTAGGAATAAGGAGATTGCTTGGAGGCCTGTGTGTACAAGTTTAGATCTTGCTGGTGTTTCTACTAGTTTTTTGTGGCTTGTTGTTACAGATCTGGCTGGCTAGGGTTAGGGTTGAGTTGGATCTTGAGGGATCCTATAGAAATATTATTTTCTTTGTAATTGGTCATAATCGGGAAGGCCTTACAACCTAGAAAATTGCATGTAATCAGTTGTTTTATGAATAAGATTATTTTAGATATTGGTTTCCTATTGTGATTCCATTATGTGATTGTTTAGCTAGGGGCTTGGACATCTACTTTGGGTAATCTCCTACCTTGCACTATGGTAGGTGGTATCAAAGCTTAAAGTTCCTAAATGTATGGACAAATCATTAAGGATGAGGAAATTGGCACTAGGACCTTAGGTTGGAAAGTTGGTGATTTGTTGTAGAGGGTTTGTGAAAATCTTGGAAGATTCCTCCAAGAATATTGGACCCTAGGGAAATTGTATATCTCTATGATGTTGTGGATTCAAGGGTTACAGAGAAGGTTAAACAAGATTTCAGATCTGAGATGGACTTGATGAATAATGATATGATCACTAAGATCATAAAGGCTATGGTTGTTGCACTACAAAATGTGGGCACTAAGGATGGGTATGAGGAAGATGTTGAATACTTTAAAGTTGTTGTATCTAGTGGAGAGGATAGAACTAACTATGTGGAAAGATCTATGGATGACAGAGCTGGTCAGTTGGACAGATCTGGTACTCGGCTGAAGTTGAAGCATAAGATAGATGTTTCTAATTTCTCAGGTACTTTGAATCCTAAATACCTAATTTATTGGATTAGTGAATTGGAAGACTACTTTGAGTTAGAGGAAATTGATGATTCACTCAGAGTAAGATTCGCATAGACCAAACTGAAAGGGCATGCTGCTCTATGGTGGAAAGAATTGCAGAGAGTTAGAGAAGGAGAAGGTGAACTAAAGATCACTAGATGGAGATTGATGGTGAATAAGCTAAAGGCTAAGTTCATCACTATTGACTATGAACTTGATTTTTTTAAGAGGTTGTAGAATCTGAAACAAAAGGATTTGTCTGTAAAGGATTTATACCGAGGAGTTCTATAAGTTGACTATTCAGTCTGGGAATAGAGAACTTTCCAAGGAGAAGGTAGCTTGATATGTTAATGGTTTTAGATACAATATTTATCATGATTTTGGTATGCTAAAGATTGATTTGGCTAAGGATGCTTATCACTATGCTCTGCAGGCAGAAGTTAATTTAAAGAGAAAACATCAAGGTGGATCTAGAGGGAAGGAGAAATAGGATCACTTGGTCAAGGATAAGCTGACTGCTGAAGATGAATAAAAACCTATTGAGTCGAGGAAGAGGGGAGGTAAGGTTGTCTTTAAGGGTAATTTGTTCCATTGTGGTGAAGAAGGAAATAGATCTTTTGAATTTTCCTATAAGACTAGTTACCAAAGAGTTATTGTGGTGAATGAGGCTGAAGACTTGAATGAACCTGAACAAGGAGGAGACAGTTTGTTGGCTCACCAAATACTGTTTGGTAAGAGAGTACAAGAACATGGTCAAAGGAGTAATCTATTTAGGACTCATTGTAATTCTCTTGGTAAACTCTGCAATGTGATTGTGGATGGTGGTAGTACTTATAACCTTGTAGCTGAGGAGATGGTTTAGAAACTGGTTTGAAGAGAATGAGACATTTGTGTCCTTATAGGATTGGTTGGTTGCAAGATGTACATGCTTTATAAAATGTATTCATGTTGAATTTTAGATTGGCTAGTATAAGGATCAAGTGATTTGTGATATTTTGGACGTGAGTAGTTGTCACATATTGCTCGGTAGAACTTGGCAGTATGATTATAGGGTTGTGCATGATTGTTTCGAGAATGTGTTTTCTGTTGAGAAGGATGATAGGAATTTTTTACTGATGCCTTTGGAGAATGAAGAAATTGGTAGGAGTAACCTGAGCTTTGGGAGCCAAGTTGAGTTGAAGGATTCTGAAAGGGTTAGATATCGGTATGGAGAAAAGAAATGTGGATTGTCAAGGAAGGACTTGAGAAGGAAAAGAAAGAAGAAGTGGATTAAGGGTAAGAGTGTTAAATACTTGGAGGACATGTATGTGAAGAACCAATTTGGGATTGATGTGTTGAATCCTGTAAGATTTTATTCCAGCCTTTAAGAACATCATTTCGCACCAAGGGTGTCTAATGCAGGAGCATCTTGGGGTAGTTGGCAATCCTGCATGCTGGTTTTCTTTGATCTTATTGAAGTGTTGTTGCTTGGTTGCTGTGTAGATCGAGGGGTTGGTTCGTTGAAGAGATCGGTCACTAAGATGTTCAGTTACTGAAGGGCTCAACACATACTAGTTCTTAGCTTTAGTTTTTCTTGACATGTGTTGGCAGAGGGGCTCGACACATTTTGGTGCTCCACAGTCTATTGTCTAGTGCTCGATAGTTTGCCTTGCCGACTGGTGTTCTTGTAGACCTGGGAGGCTGACTTGATGGATGTAGCATGTTATCATGACATGGATTGATCATGGGGATGTGTGTGGATCTATTTTTATCTTGGATATTTATCCTATGTGGATTGGAATGGCTGACTACATCATTTAATATTTATTTATAGGTCGACTTGTGGCTTGAATATGTAATTAATGTAAGGGTTTATTTGCATCAAGCCAACTTGTGGTCATGCTAGAATTTAAGGAGCTCTAGGGTTGAATGTTTAGGAAGGAAGTGGAAAGAGGAGATCAAAGGAGAAACCTGAAGTTGTGAATTTGTGAGTAGAGCTAGTGGATGAATCTTAGAAACAACAAGATTGCTTGGAGGCCTGTGTGCACAAGTTTAGATCTTGCTAGTGTTTCTACCAGTTTGTTGTGGCCTGTTGTTATAGATATGGCTAGCTAGGGTTATGGTTGAGTTGGATCTTGAGGGATCTTATAGAACTATTATTTTCTTTTTAATTGTTCATAGCCAGGAAGGCCTTACAACCCGACACATTACATGTAATCAGTTGTTTTATGAATAAGATTGTTTTAGATCTTGGCTTCATGTTGTGATTCCATTGTGTGATTGTTTAGTTGGGGCTTGGACATTTCATTTAAGGACTCCCCTACCTTGCACTGCATCAATTAGACAATACAAAACAACAAGGGCTAAGAACATAAATAATATCCTAAAAAAATGAAAACAACTAGAATAGTATCGCATGTTCCACTCAATGTACACAAAACAGGATACCAGAGAATGCAAAGGAGAGAGTTGTTGGTGCTCAAACCAATAGATTGGATTTCCTATGGATTTTTCTTATCCAATGATGAGAAACCCAAGTGATTTTCCAACTAACAAGGTTTCAACCTATTCTTATATCAACCTTCTGCAATTTTGGCTCTGTAGAACCAAGGTTGGTGAGCCTATACCCAAAACTTGTCTTCCAAATCTTAAGGGTTTTTTTTAGTAGATAATATGTGATTCAAACTTCTTTATCCTAGAGTATGGAAAAGTACTACTGAGATTGTTAACTAGGAGAAATGAGCTATTAAGTGTCTAATGTAATCCTGCAAATATTTAAATAATATTGATGGATTCAAGATATGAACTAAATAGAGCAGATGGATATAGTATCTCAAAACTATAAAAAATGAAACTATGACCATAATCCAATAAGAAAGAAAGACTAGTGCCTTAATCAACCATGGGTAATAGAGTCACTATCATTCCAATCTTATGTTCAACCTCAAAGATAGTTTTACAAGAAATATTATCACTTCAAAGGTGTTATGAAATGTACATGCAACCTAAAACAATTCAGAGATATTTCAAAAGGGTAATACTTCTCAGATGAAAGACCAATTGAATGAGGCCTCAATCAACAGAATTTAACCATGAAAAATGAGAAAACCAATTGAAAATATAGACTATGAGTCAAATTAGGAAGCATGCACATCAAACTATCACTTTGAAGAAGTTTTATTGGTTTATCTGAGGGACTAATTGTAAAATGATAATAAAATAATTGCACATGTGAAAGAAAAAGGACTTATCTTTATTTGATTTTGGAAAATAGTACAATAGAATTCAAGTTTGTTGTTATTGATCCATCTATCCCATCTGAATATAGTAACAGTAAGTCATATTCTTCTCTGTTGATCTTGGTATCCTTATAAATATGAATTCGAAAGGATGCAAACAAGCTTCAAATCAACACGAACGTTCCTAAGAAATACCTAACCCTAAGATCAATAACTAAATACTAATAATTACAATAATTTAATGTTTGATTATCCTCACTTGATAACATATGCTAACTGATGACAATAATTCAATACTCTCTTCATAATATGTCTGAGTCAACAACTTAGAATAGTGGATCTGCATTATGATCATACTTTGATTGCACATTCATCCATAGTCTTTGTCATAATCTTTCAAGCATGTCGATCACATAGATATTATTGTGCATGGTCTCTGGAATCAGATTTTTTACCTCTTATCAACTACAACCATGGCGTCAATCATCACATCTGCATGTGATCATTCGTCACAACGTCAAGAATTTGGACCATCTAATCATACCATGTTCGCCACCTTTATTTTCTGCATGCAAAAGTCAAATAATCAAACAATGAAATAAACCCTAAGTATAATGAAAGGTTTTAAATTTTTAAACGCCATGTAATAAATCAATTTTAATATTGTCACAAAGGCTTTTTGTCTTTTTCCCATCGCTGCCATGTGTGGCGTCCTTCGCTATCACGCAATGGCTAAAGCTCATTCATTTCTCCATCACGTTATCACGCTAAGCCGTAGATCTCCTATCTTACGATCATAGATTTTCCTTAAGTCCCTTGGTTATTTATCGATCATCTTTTCTCGCTCAATTAAGTCCCATCTATTGATTTAAAGCACGGGCTAAAAGATGTCTTTTAAGTAGTTTGTCTTTTACTTTACTTTGTGTGCCTCCGTGTAAACCAGACATTCTATTCTTCCAACCAAATATTGACACATGTATCCCCATTGTTTGACCTATATATATTGGCGGGCCTAGGACACTTGTCATTTATTTTTCCATTGTGTGATGTTATAATATTGTGCAACTTGAGATAGCGCCATTGCGCTTGACCATTGGATCAGATATTAATCTGATCAGATATGACTCCGCTTGAATTTAGTCAAGAAAAATCCATATGACATGCCGCAATCATTTTTTGGTGCCATGTCAATTAAAAGAATCTATGTGTACGTCAAGTGTAAATTTTCAAATGTCGACAACTCTATTCGACTGTTTCTTTCTCTACGAGATCGAGATCTTTGAGCTTCACCACCTCGTGATGGATGGAAGACCACCATTTTTTCACTATGCCCTCACACGATAGGTAAACAAAGGATAATTCTATGGCCACGTGGTTTTAGAAACTATATTTTGACTTCGACCTTGTTATCTTTAAATCTACACCAAAAGAAAATAAGAAAAAATCAATGGTAGACAAGAATAACTATTAGAAACATAGATTCAAATGATATAGTATTCATAAAAGACATAAGAAATATAAGTAAGAAGCATAATGTATAAACCAGAAGGCTATAGAAGATAAATAAATAAGTGCAAAGAGATACTTCCCTGATTGATTATGAATACAAATTACTCTGCAAATATGGGTTCCACCAGTGGCTCTTTCTGGGGATGTGTGTTTATACTTGAACGCAACAAGATCCAATTTATCTCTGGAAAAGTAGACCATTAGAAAACACAAGAATATAACACATATTGAAAAGATAAGGAAGAAAAACAAACCTGCCTATTTTCATCTTTAATGGAAAAAAGGTTTAAGCTACTGACCATGCATAGGAAGTTCATGATGGTAACCCTCCAAATCCTATAAAAGATGAGAATTCTCACCTCCTTTACCAATAATGACAAAAGGTCCTACCCATAAAGCATCAAACTTTCCATTTTTCCCTTTGTCTTGATCTTTCACATTCCATCTCAAAACTAGATCTCCTTCCTGAAATTTCCTTTCTGTAGTCTTTTTATCAACAAAGACTTTCACTTTCTGTTGCAATTCTTGATTTCTCTCATGAGCTTGATTCCTTATTTCATCCAATTCTATAGGTTGTTGAAATCTGTCTTCCATGAAATCCACTTCTTCCCATTTCTCATTATTTACAAACTTGTATACTGGCAATAAATTATTTAGTGTTAATTGAGCTTTCTTTCCATAGACAAGTTTATATGGGGCATATCCAGTAGAATTTTTAATTATAATTATGTCTGCCCAAAGTGCAATTGGTAATTTTGAATCCCATGATCTTTTGTTGTTATCCAACATCATTTTGATAATCTTCATTATATTTTTGTTGCTAGATTTTTCTTGTCCATTTCCCTGGGGTAATAAGGGGATGAAAAAGAAATCTTTATTCCATATTTCTCATGAAATTCAATGAATTTTGCAGATCTGAAACACATAGCATTATCAAAAACAATCTTCTGAGTAACACCAAATATTGTCAATATCTTTTCAGTCAAGAATTTGATTACCACCTTACTAGAAACTTGTCTAGTTGGTATGGCTTCCAGTCACTTAGAGAAGTAATCACTGGCTACCAAAATCCATTTATGGCCACCACTAGATGTATCAGTTATTTCACCTATGAATTCTATTCCCCACATTTGGAATGGTTCTTTAGTAGACATAGGATTGAGAGGTAATGCACCATTATGTTTAAGTTTTCCTGAAAACTTGTGACATGCTTCACATCTCTGAACATATTCATGGCAGTCTTTAAATATGCAAGGCCAATAATATCCTACATTCAATATCTTATGTGTAGTGGTTTTTTCTGAAAAGTGTCCCCCACATGTTCCATCATGGTCTTTAAGCACCTTTTTAGCTTGGTACGTATCTAAACATAAAATAAGTATCCCATCCATGTTTTTCCAGTATAATTCTCCTTGCATTAATATGTATTTAAATGCTTGTAATTTTATTGTCCTCTTCTGACTATCTATAAGGTTTTCAGGACATTTCATGTGTTTCAAAAAATATACTTTGTTAGTTTACTAAGGGCATCTTTCAATACTTGTCTGAGTTTCACTTAGATCAATCTGATTCACCTGTAATGAATCCATATTTGATTCAGCCATCAACCTTTTCTAATCCTTGTCCTCTAATAATCTTAGTGATCTGAATCTCTATATCAAATTTCTAAATCTAATTTACCCATCTACATCTTCTCCTAGTGACTTCAAATTGTCTGAATATAATATCCTTTATTGTTGCATTAGGAACATAGGCTATCACTTTTGCTCCTACCAAATAAGGCATGAAGGATTTTACTACCTTTACAAGTGCATAAGCTTGTTTCTCATTGATATCATAATTTAACTTAGAGGCTTGAAGGGTTTTACTGAAGAATGCTATTGGTTGTTCATATCCTTCATTATTCTTTTGTAGTAAGACAACAGCAATGGTGTGATATGATGCAAAGGAAAATAATTGGAATGTTTTAGTATAATCTGGGGACTTGAGGATAAGAGCTTCCTTAATTTCCTTTTTAATCTTTACAAATGCCTCCAAAACTTCATTTGTCCACTTCATGTCTGCACCCTTTTTCAACATCATAGAAATTGGTTTAATTACTTCTGAAAAGTTTGGAAAAAATCTCCTTACAAAGTTTATTTGTCCAAAGAAAGATTGGATCTTTTTAACACTCTTAGGAACCTCAATTTTATCAATTTTTGCAATCCTCTTTGGGTCTATTCTCACCCCATTCTTGGATACTATGTGCCCTAATAATTTTCCTTCAATTACTGCAAAATGGCATTTCTTTGGGTTCAGAGATATCTCATACTCAAGGGCTCTTTGAAAAATCTTCTCCAAATATCCACAGTGATATTATGCCTTTTTGGAGTAAGAAGTTAGGTCATCCTAATATACCACTATAATTACATCAATGAAATCGTCAAAGCCCACATCCATTTCTCTTTGGAAGGTAGCTCCTACATTAGTGAGTCTGAAAGGCATTCTAGCATATACATAAGTACCCCAAAGTGACGTAATTGCTATCTTGTATTGTTCCTCTTCTTTTAGTTTCACCTAGTTATACCCTGAGAACCCATCCATCATTGATAATAATTCATTCACTGTGACCTTTTTGTAATAATGCTTCCATGTTAGGTAATGCATAATTTTCCTTTAATATTCTGCAATGGTGCTATATCTACATCCATATACTCGGTGTTTGGTACTTGAAATTCCATTACATCTTCATCCTTTAACAAATCCTTTACAGGATCAATATCCTCTAATGCATCTTCAATTATTACTTCTACGTTATCAATGGTAAGATCAATTGGATCTACTTGGCATGTGTTTTCCTTTACCTGATCAGTGATGGTTTCACTTTGATTCTTTGTTGCATCAGGTTTCTTAGGATTAGATATGCCAAATATATCTCTCCACTTTGCATCAGTTTCCCTGTCCATAGATAGTATATCTCCATTCATGATTCTTAGGGCTCTTCCTTTGATTATAAATATTCTTGCATGTTTCTGTAGTGCTTCACTAATCTTTGATGGTGTGAGGTCAAGAACAGTATGTACAAGTGACTTCTCTCTCATTTCTCTTTCATCATTAAGTGCATATTTCCATCTTGCATCAATCTTATTATACAATTCCTTTGGCATCTTATTTACTATCTCTATTGGGGTCAATCTGTATCTCATTAATATTACCACAATAGATTCTTCAATATCTTTCTTATCTTTATCATTCCTTTTCTCATACTTTGCTTGCCTAAAAGTTGTAAGTCTTCCTGTATTCTTTAGGTCTTCCAGAAAATCATCTAGACTTTGTGAAACTCTTGAAGAATATGCTACAAGTGTTGACTTATCTTCCTTATCTGATTTAGTTTCACTTTCATTCTCAAGTATTAACTTCCTCTGTGAACGTATAGTTGGTTTTCCTCCTCTGTTTCTCATGTATGTTTTACCTTTCTATTGAGCTCTGTAACTTCCTTTTCTTTTGGTTTCATTGAAGATCTGGTGTTTCTTCCAGTGCCTCTTGTGCTCGGTGAAGTTACAAGTGCAATTTATTTGTCAACAACAATAATAGCTTGCTCATCATTTGTGTCTTTAACACTTGTCTCATCTACTCTTAATGTATTGGATATATTAGTAATGAGGTGCAATATGCCCTTAATGATCTTGATAGGTTCATCCAACCACATGAATTGGTCATGTACTTGGCTGAGTACCATTCTTATCCATTTTGTCCTAAAAATCCTTGGTAAGTGAATAGTGTGTGTCAAACCTTTTGCTTCTAGGAAAATATGCTCATCCTTCACTTTCCAATTCTTGCACAACTTGTTGAATGATGTATCTATCTACGCTTTGCACAAATATTCAATCTTACAATGTATAAATGTGTAGACATATTCAATTAATATAACTCTCAGCAGTATCAAAGATAGGGCTCCCGTCATATCTGTTTCGGCGGCTTTAGCTGGGGGTAACTTGTATTTTTGATTCACTGGTTCTACTTCCTTCACAACTATTGGTTTTTGTAACTTTAGTTGCATAACTTCAAATACTTTGATTAAACAAACCAGGGCATGCTTCGATAAAACATGACTTTGCAAACTCAACTCAGAATGAAGCAAATATCTCAAATGTTTCTCAATACTCTTGCAAAGATTCATAAATACCTTGTAATCGATTGAATTCACTCGGGATAGTCACTCTGAAAATGTTCTCAATGTTCTTCCAAAAATGTTAGGTTCAAATGATTTGCAAAATGACCTATTTATACCTTTTCCACGATTAGGGTTTCCAACAGCTCTATTAATGTGCATTAAATGTTCTTGGCGAGTCCCTTTTTAACTTTATACTGACTGCATAGTTACTTTTCTCAACCAAGTTAAATAAAATAACTATATATAGTTCAATATTCATCCAAAACTTATACAACTTATCCAATTGCATCTCAATATATTGATAAGGATCTCAACTCTAATTCTAGGAACTGAAGTAGGATTTATTATAAGCATGCAGTTCCTACATACCTCTCACTGACTAGGTGGATCTTGATGAAACCAAATCGGTAGAGATGGTGCAATCTGTGCTTCTGGATGATGTCCCTTCATCTTGAGTCTTTTTTCTCCAGATCTTGTTCATTTGTTCTCAGATTTCCTCAATAGTGGTAGGGAATTTTACTTCAGGTTCATCTTCTTTTGGTGCATCGCCTTGGTACCTACGATTCCTTGCAAGGTTTCCTACCTTATGACAATGAAAACATGCCATGCCAATATTTCTCCATGTTCTTATGTTGTTTCTTTCATGCATCAACATACTTTTTGCAGCAATGTGGTCATACCTTCCATAGGATAAACATGAAATTATTGTATTATAGTCCCATGGTATAGAAATGTCTTCTCGGTTGGTTTTAGAATTCTCTCGATTAAGCTTCAATTTGTCATTTATTTTCTTTATTCTTCACTCTTTAGCTTTGTGTCCAAAATTATTACAATTCTTGCAGTAGCCATCAAACTTAGGTTTCCTTGTGTTTTTAGCAAGATTAGTTCTACATTCAAATGGTTGATGTCCATACCTATTGCATCTAAAACAATAACTATTAAACTTAGGTGTACTTGATGATTTACCTTTCCTTCTCCTGCAAATATTGGCAGTATGTCCAGGCTTCCCACAATAATTGCAACTTGGCTTGTTTTTTCAGTGGGGGTGTAGTACTTTCATCTTTCTGTGCATTTGATGATTCTCATTTCTTGGTGGTGGTGTCCTCTTTGAATCCAATTCTTTTTTTGTCATTCCTTTGCTTCTAATTCTTGAACTGCTAGTCCAAATATTTCAGTGCTTCCTCATTTCTTTTCAGTATTGCATTTTCATCTTTCTCAGCTTTCAGTCTTTGATCCATTCTTTCAATTTCATCTTTCAGTGCTTTATTCTCAAATTCTTTTCTTGTTTTATCTTGATTTTCACTTAGAAGTTCATTGATCATGTCATAGTGAACTTGTGTCATTCTCACGATCTCATTATCTTTTTCCAATAGCTTGATTTCAACTTGTATTTTATCATCTTCTATTATTCTCTTTTCATCTTTAACAATCCTTTTTCCTTCAATCAATTTAGTCATTCTTATAATGTTGGTTTCAAGATCTATTTTCATTAGGTCCAACTTCTCGGTAAGTGTATCATTATTTTTCAGTAGCTCTTTTATAGTTGTATCATACTCATCAGTAATAATGCCTTGAGATGTTGCTTCAAGTGTGTCAACTTGTTCTTCTGTAACCTTTAGTTAATCATGTATTTTCAATATAATCCTTATAAATTTTTGAATTTTCTTCTTCATATCAATGATTAACTCTCTTGCACTTTCCAACTCAGATTCAAGACCATCAATTCTTTTGAATTGCCTAAAACTTTCCATGCCTTAAGATCTTTAACTCTCAAGTGGTCAAACCTTCTAACTTAAGAGTAGAAGCTCTAATACCAATTGTTGGAATGAATATGGAAAGTTGGTACTGAGAGAAGAGGGGTGAATCAGTACCACAAAAACTTTTATAACTGAAACTGTCAATAACCATATACTACTGCTTGTTGTTTAAAGAATTCAATAACTTGCAATGAAACTAATATAAAAATTATAAAACATAACATCACAACATTCAAGTAAATGAAATCATAACTCCATGATTTTGTTTATGCAAAAATCCTTGGTTAGAGGAAAAAACTACGGTGGGGATGAAACCCACAACCTTCACTAACTGCAGTATAAAGGGTGCTCGATTAGAGCTTACAAAATTTAGCCATTTTGATAGCTTACCCGGTTAAGAGTATACAAAGACTTGTTAGGTCTACCTGGTTAGAGGATTTTACAATCTCTACACATAGAGATGTATCCTGTTAAAGGTTTTACAAATATCAGATTGGTTAAGATCTACCCAGTATTGGGATTTCTAGCTCTCAATACAATAGTATTAACAACTTATCAATGCATGCTATATTGCATCAATAACAAATGCTAATTAGACTCGATATGCTCTAAAATATGTGTTACCTCAATTACCAAACTATAAAACTGCTCATATTTTCTCAGTTGTAGCTAGATATTAGCTCGATGTGCTCTATTATGATCTTTGTTCTTCAATATAACTCATTTTAACAATATCAACCTTCTCTATATTATCACTCTGTCTCTTTTTTTCTCCTCTATCATTAATTTTGTTATGTAAATCATCCTTCAAGTATAAGATTTATTTCCTCTTAATATTATGCGTTAGGTTGCTGATACTTTGTTTTAACCGTTAGATCTACTTTTCCACTCAGTGACTATGTCACTTTTACCTCAGTACTTTGTGTTTTTCTTGGAAATAAACAATCTTTAAATAACCTCTTAATCTGCTTCTTAGATATTCTCTTTGAATTATACCGATCGTTGATCGTGTAAAAAATTGATCTTCATGCATTGTAGAGTCATAATTAATTTTGTATCAATTCCTTAAATGCATCCTTATTGCATTTTAATCAATTAGGTAACGCGGTAGAGTAACTTCTCTTTTCTTAGTTAACTTTATCTTTAGTACTCAGTAACTGTCAACTCGATGTACTTCATATGTGCTCTGTGTTTAGTAACTGTAGACTCTTAGTGTAGTGTATGTGCTTTACCGACTTCACTACCTTTCTCGGTCTACATTTCCGACTAGTCATGTTTACTTTTCTCCTTTTCACCGATTCATTATTCTAACTCATATGACTTTGCCTTAACTAATAACAACAAAATATCCATAGAGATAATAAATAGTTCATATTTTATTACACACTAATTCACCCTCCACCCCCTCAACATTCTAGTATGTTCAAGGCCCTTGTCCCATTAGATACCTCCCTATCAACTCTTGATAGAGAGAATTTTGCATAATATTGAGGTATTGTGTGGTTGGGACTACACTAGGAGACACACCTAGTTGAATAATCTTATGGATGTTACAAGTGCTTGGTGTGTATCCTTGTGTAAACCCATAAAATTTATTCAAAATTTATACCTTGAATTTTCATCAACCATTCATATTTCTATTTGATATATTTCCAAAAATAATTTGTGCAAAAATTATCCTGATCTGAATTATGAAATCAGATTACAATGCCTGGTATGATAAGTGCGGTATTGTTAAGTTCAATATAAAAACTAGAAGATTAACAAAAGAAGTGCAAACCAAAAAGTGACCCATTCTATTCAAAATTGGAGTTTATACAAATTTGATGGATCCCAAGGGTCACTAGATTCCATTGGAAATGAAATGAAGAGTCCTCATAATGTTTATTACAAATAAACTATTTAAAACTACCAAAAATATCAAAAACTATATATAAAAATAGGTCCACTTGGAGAAGGCATAACTTTCTAGTCCTAGCTCCGAACTATGAATTGTTTACTCTATTGGAAAGGTCTTAAATAAATATTTAACTAAAATTAGGAGGTCATACCAAGGTGAGCCCTCACATTCGAAGATAGGCCCTAAAATGCCCCGAAGACCTTCAAAATTACAGTTTACTAAAACATAGAAAATACTAAAAATTAGATTTCAGCTTTTTCCCAATTTCATCCTAGACTATGCTCTAATCATTCCTCCCCCTTGAGAGACAATGGGCCCCATTGCACTAATCTGTTGCAACAGATGAGGAAATTGTTCTTCAATTTTTTCCTTAGTGAACCACTTGCCTTGATGAGAATGTTGACCATCTCGAGCAACCTGATAAAGAGGAATGTTTTGATTTCTCAAAGTCTTTAAAATGACTTCAGTAACCTGGTCACACTGGACTAGAGTGGTAGTAGATGGACTTAATTATGTAGCTTGAATGTGTTCAGTAGCTTGGGAAATGTCGAAGAAAGGAGAAAAATAGGGTCTCAACAATTCCACATTGAAAATAAGATGCAATCCCAAAAAGGATGGCAAATTAAGTTCAAAATAATTCTCACCAAATTGTTTGAAAATAGTATAAGAGCCAAAATGAAGAGGAAGAAGCTTCCTGTTTGATCCATAAGGGAATTCTTTCTACAGATGTAACCATACCTTGTCACCAATCTGAAACTGATGAGGAGTTTTAAGTTTATCATGTCTTTCCTTATACTTCTTATTACTCTGCTCCAAAATATCATGAAATTGTTGTTGTAGGTGTCTAATGTTATAAATTAATTTGTATGTTTTATCCACCTCCTTGTCAACATTCAATAGACTATCAGATTGCAGACCCAGTAGTGCTACATCCATAGGGGTCAATGGTCGATACCTAAGACAAACCTCAAATGGACTATGACCTATAGTATTATGGAGTGCATAGTTGTAGCTATGTTGCACATAGGGTAATCTTTCATCACATGTGCAATGATGTTTTGAATGATACATTCGTAGGATATGAATTATCATTTGATTCACCACTTTTATCTGCCCATCTATTTGGGGATGGAATGTTGTGGACTTTGTAAACTTTGTGTCCATTTTAGCCCATAGTGCAGACCAAAAATTGTTGATGAACCTACTATCCCATCATAAATAATACTTTTTTCCAAACCAAAATGAACCCAAACATGTTTAAAAAAATAACTTGGCAGTCTCTTCTGTAGAAATATTCTTTTTACATGCCACCATGATAGCCATTTTAGAAAACCTATCTACAACAACATATACACAATCATGCCCCCGCCTAGTAGTTGGAATCCCAGACATAAAATCCATTGAAACAAACTTCCATGGCTTATCAGGAATAGGTAACGCTAAATATAGACCCAACTTATGGTTTGTTGGCTTTGCAATTACACGGGTTACACAAGCTTGTATATATAAAATGATATCATGCTTCATTTTTTCCATTAGAAATAATTTTGAAGGATATCAATAGTCTTACCAATACCAAAATGTCCAGCAACACAATTGTAGTGAGCTTCCCAAATCATTTTCTTTTGTTCCTCATTGGGTACACATATATGACCAACACGGCAAAGCAACCCATCCTGCAAGTGAAAATCAGAGACAAACTTTCCTTCTACCAAATTACTATAGATGTTAGCAAAATCAGGGTCAATACCATATAGTTATTTCCAAGTGGATGATTGATGACCATATGAATCCAACACCATTGTCAAGCCTACAATTGGAGGCCTACTCAAACAATCTGCCACTTTGTTACTGCATCCTTTTTATGACAAATGTTGATGTGAAATTGTCGTAGATAAGCTGACCACCTTTGATGTCTATCATTCGGAAACTTCCCTTGTGTTTGCAATAATTGAAGAGGTTTATGGTATGTATGTATGATAGTTTCCTTTCCCAGTATATAATGTTTCCATTGTTTGTAGGCATGAACAATAGCATACAACTCCTTGTCATAGGTGGGGTACCTACGTACTATATCATAAAAAATTTCACTCTGATAGGTAACAAGATGCCCATGTTGGATGAGTACCACACCAAGAGTGTAGTCAGATGCATCTGTTTCTATCTCGAATTATTATTGTAGATCTAGGAGGACCAGTACTGGTGATGAACACAATATTTTATTTGATTCCTCAAATTTCCATTGCATTGCCTTTGTCCACTAAAATTTTTCTTGTGCTCCACCCCTTAGTTATTAATTAAGAGGTCATGATATATGTGCGAAACCAAATATAAATCTGTGATAAAAGTTGGCTAAGCCCAAGAAGCTGCGAAGCTCTGTGAAAGTTTTAGGAGATGGCCAATCTCTAATTATTTGAATATTTGCTGGCTCAAAATGAAAACCATCAGTATAAATGATATACCCTAAGTATTGAATACTCTGCATACCAAAAGATCACTTCTCAATGTTGGCATAAAGTTTGTGTTGTTACATAGTTGAAAGCACTTGTTCAACATGTTGCAAATGCTCAAACTAAGTCTTGATAAAGATGAGTAAGTCATCCAAGTAAACAGCCACAAAAGAATCAAGGAATGGTCTAAGCACATCATTCATCAACCTCATAAATATGGTTGGGGCATTTGTTAGGCCAAAAGGCATAACCAACCATTCAAACAAACCTTCCTTAGATTTAAATGCAGTCTTCCACACATCTGTTGGATCAATCGGTACTTGGTGATATCGATACTTCAAGTCAATTTTTGCAAAGAACTTAGCCCCCCTAAGTTGGTCCAACAAATCATCAATTTGAGGGATTAGATATCTATTTTTTATAGAGATTTTGTTCAATTCCCTATAATCAATACAAATTCTCCATGTCCCATATTTCTTTTTAGAAAGGACAATTGGACTACCATAGGGTGAAGCACTTGGATGAATGTTTCCTTTCTGAATCAACTCTTGATTTCATCATTTTCCAAAACTAACCTCCTATAGATTGGCTGATGTGGTAGTGGTGTGCCTAGGATTAAATCAATAGAGTGCTTGACTTAACAGTGTGTTGGAACTCTCACTGGTGGTTTAAACACACTATGATATTCTTTCAAAATTTTATCCATCTGATTTTAATTATTTGTTGTTGTGGTTACCCTAGCATGTGTATTATGCACAACTGACTTTGTTTGTTCAGGGCGAATCATGAGAAAAACAAAAGCTCTATTTTGAGAAGTCAAGCATTTACATTATTTAGCACTAATTAAAGAAGTAGTTTGTGTTGGACATACCTCTGGTATTCGATACCTATTCCCACCAAACTTTATTATAACACTAAGTGGCCTAGATTCATACACTCCATGCCTCTGATACATGCATGGCTACCCCAGAAAGACATCACATACATCCCATGGTGCTACATCACATATCACTTCATCCTTGAAAGGCTTGATTGAATATGACAGGTGACACTATTGACTTATTTGATTATCTTATCCCTCATTTATCCATCCCATAGAGTATGGTTGTGGGTGTCTTGTCACTTTCAAATTTAATCTTTTGACTGTCTCCCTAGAGATCAAATTCTTTTGGCTCCCACTATCAACAATAAAATGTAGAGGCTTTCCATCAACCCACATCTGTGATAGAAAAATTCTCTCTCCATCTTCATGAGGCAATACTTTAGCAGTTACAACTATGGCATATGGGTTTGCTTCTATGATAGAATCATTCTCATTTTTCTCAGAAGTATCTATTGGTGATGATTCAGCTTCCGCTTCCTCTCCACATATTTCTGTCATCTGATTTTTAATACTTTGAAAATCCTTTGATTTATGGGTTGGGGACTTATGCATCTCACACCACATGCCTATATTTGTTTGTGTATTTTTAGCAGCCCACCATGTATTCTTGGGTGAATTTGAGTGAGGTTCCTTGGTCACTTGTTTCCCTGCATATTTATTGCCACCTTCAACCCTTGGCTTATTATTTGCAAAGTAGTCCCTCTTCCCTTTCTGCTTGAATTTCTCTTTAACTTTTGTAGCATATTTATAGGCATTTTCTAATGTCTCAATATTCAAAAATTCCATCTTTGTTTGAATATACCTGTGAAGTCCACTATGATATTTCAGAATTCGATGCTTGTCTGAATCCTCAATACCAAGTTTTGCTGAAAGTGAATGGAATGTATTGGTGTAATCTTTTATAGACTGATCCTCTTATGTCAAAGCAGTTGTCATTCTATGTATTTCTATTCATATACATCCTCAGGAAAGTACGCTTCTTTTATGTATTCCACAAATTATCCCCATGTGATCTTTTATCAAGAGACATTCCCAAGCTGTCTTCGTCATATAATTCTCATTCTTTATTTCCTAATTTGGCTTCCCATGCTAATTTCACAAGGGTTTCAGCTTTGAGGAGAGAAAATATTATTTTTTCTGCATCTGAGAAATTATTTACAAAAAAGTATCTATCCAATTTTGATAACAAGTTATCAATAGCTTCAGCATCGACTTTTCCTTCAAAATTTGGGATGTCAAAATTTACTTGCACTTTGAAAGGGTTATTTCCATGAAATGACGTTCCTGATCCAAAGGGTTGTTGATTCTGTAGAAGGCATGAAAATTGACTCATCATCTCCTCTAGTTTCTTATTTAAAGTCTCTTCCACCAATGACTTCATAGCATCATCTGACATCTTCGATCGTGTGCATCTCAAAAGTAGATATTTTGACAAAACTTATGTACATCAAATCTTAATCTTTGGTAGGAGGACCTTATGTAAATTGACATAAATGAGTGTTCCCACTCTGATACCACTGATCTAAATTATGAAATTAGATTACAATACCTGGTGTGATACTTGCGGCATTGTTAAGTTCAATATAAAAACCAGAAGATTAACAACAAAATTGCAAGCCAAAAAGTGACCCATTCTATTCAAAATTGGAGTTTATACAAATCTTATGGATCCCAAGGGTCACTATAATCCCTTGGAAATAAAATGAAGATTCCTCATAATTTTTATTACAAATAAACTATTAAAAACTACCAAAAATATCAAAAAAACTGTTAGGATTAGGTAATACTGAGAGGGGGGTGAATTAGTATTACAACACTTAATTAAACTTTTAAGCCAATTGCAAATAATCCATAAGCTTTCAAAAATGAAAAGAACATAAGAAAATAACACAATACTCATAACACCATTATTTGTTGTCGAGGAAACCCTGGCCAAGAGAAAACCCCAGTGGGGATGGTACCCACAAGCATGCACTAAAGTATAGTTTCCCTGTTAGGAGACCTAGCCTTGTTAGGAGATTAATATTACATATTAAATTTCCTTGTTAAAGGAATAAAAATCTTGTTAAAGGTATGCAACACCCTGTTAGGGGCCAACTGAGCATATAGCTCTTACAATATAGTTTTGTTACAAAATCTTCTTAGTAATGAACAAAACAAGCATCTCTAATGCTTAGATTGTTCCAGTCATAGTTCTTCAATGATCTTTGTCATCCTCTTCTCTACCATTTTCATATCACATCCAAAACTTTGTTCCACAACTTCTATCTTTGCTCAACAAAAATATCTTATATATATATATATATATATATATATATATATATATATATATATATCTTTCTTATTTACCAAGTCGGCTCTTAAATACAAATATTACATAGTCGTATCTCAATACAAAATACTTTTAATAAATCAAATATAAAATTCATATTCGGCGCTCTTACATAATCAAAATATAGTTTATCAAAAATCATAATCCAACTCCGATAGCCAGGAGTCCATGTCATACTTCATGAATCATCGCTTCTGTCCAGCTGTTCTGTATCACTGTTTTGTTGTTGTTTGTCTGCCTTCAAATCTTTCTAACTTACTGTAAACATCACCAAAAAAAAATCAATCTTAGGTGGAGGTCACACATACCCCATACTATCTTCTTCTAAGCTCTCTTTCCGTAACTCATCGATCTCGATCTTCTATACTCAAAATACCTCTGTATTTCTTCTTATGTACTTAGCTGATTTCAGAGTCACCAAAACTTAACTTTAAAGGAATAAATAAATATGTCAGATGTGTTTCCATAAATGACAACCAAAAATTGAATCACATCATACAAAATTGATCACTTTCCAACAATCTATCCCTTTGACATTGATGGCAACACTTAACAAAAAAATGACTAAGTGTTCCAACAAAACGAGATTGTCTCTCATTCTTCTTTCTCTATTTTGTTTCTCTCTTCTCCCTTATACATTATATTCTCCTCTTCTCCTCTATTTATTTTTATCTTCTCTTCTCCCTTTGACAACGATGAAAAAGGTGCAAAAAAGTAATAAAACTAGTGCTTGCTTACCAATTTCATAATATCTTGAAAGGAATCTTCCAAGATCTTCACTTTTGTACTTCATGACTTAACAAATAGTTGACTAACATGAATTAGTCCATTTAATGCAAATTATGTTGTCTCTACTTCTTTTAGCTCTGATGGCATAGAGTTAGCCAAAGATTATGCAGTTTTCTCCATGTCTGATAAGTGGGCTTCAATAATTGATAGCTTAGGAGTGATTAAACTCTTCAGCAAACCAAACCTTATCAAAACTCTCCCTTTCTCAATATCCAATACATTGAGTTTAGACAAAATTATTATTACTTCTTTTTCCAAGTCCATTATAGATTGTGAATAGGTCTCACAATTGTCCATCATGTTCTTCAAGGTTTCCCTTTCCTTAGAAATAATATCTTCAACATTCTGAATATGTCTGATAGGTTTTATACAATAACTGAATAGTTTCCTGCCATGTGAAATACAACTCTTAGCATTTGTTGTAATAGTTCTCAGAATGCCCAAGTCCCATGAGATAGACTGGAAAACTTAAAATAACTTCTTCTCTGAGTAGTTCTTTTCTTCCTTTCCTTCTGAAATCTTTACCAAATTCTCATACTTTCCATCAAACGCATCAAGTGCCAAATTCAGGTTCTCTACATTCTCTATTCTGGAAAACAATAGGGTATCGGGAGAAATTTGTTCACATTATCAATTGCTCTAGACATCACCTTGGTCTTCTTGTCACTCTTCTTGTCAGATCTCTCATTTTCTTTAGTAAGTGCAGTAAAATCTAATTTTACCAACTCATCCTCATCCATGCAATCAACATCCATATCAATAGATTTGTCTTTACTTGTCAACAATAATGTAGAAGATGTGTCAACTTCATTCTCGACTTAAACCTTTCTTGTTTCTTATTTCTACTCCAATTATTTTTGTCCTTCTTCCTCAGTCACTATATTGTCATTATTTTCTTCAAATGTGTCATTATCATCATGTGAAGTGTCAAGAGTCACAAGCACACCATAAACATATAAATCTGGTTGCATATCAACTTCACTCTTCTCAACACTTGCCTCGTCTGTCTTCAAACTCTCTCCCATTCCTAAGGGTGTAGGCAAAGTAGTTGTAGGAAGTGGGGTCTTCTTAGGAATAGTATCCATTAATATCTAGTCCAATACTTTCTGAGTCTCTTCAGTAACTTCATCATATTTTCTTGCCATAATCTTCACTAGTCTAGTCTTAGTTCTCAATAAAGGTTTCAGTTCTTTAAATATTATCTCTCTTTCTTGCATAGAAACTACAGGCAACATATTATCAATTTCTTGATTTTTGATAGTTTCATCCTCAATCTGTGCTAGTTGTTTCCTAGTCTCCAATCTACCATATAACTCTTCAGGTATACTGCCCTCTATCTCCAATAGATTCTTTTTGAAAACAAGTAAATAATTAACTACAACATCCTCAATACAAATTTTATCAGTTTCCTCATACCTGTCATAGTATTTGTTAATAGAAACTAACTTCCCTTGCTCAATGGCTCTCTTCTCAATCATCCTCAAGTCAGGTTTCCATATATGCTTGTCACTTTCAGGTTTCTTCTCTTCTCTCACAGTTTTTATTCTTTAGGTGATGAATTTTGTTTGTTGGATCTGGTACTCACTCTAGGAATAATCTTTTATGCCTACAAGGATGATGTGGTGGAGGAGGTGGACTGTCTACCATCACTACTTCAAGAGGTGTAAGAGCTTCAGTAGCAGTACTTTCCAATCCAGAAGATCACTCTGCTAACTTCTTCTTAACTTCTTTTAACTCTTCCTCTTTGAATCCTGCCTTAGTACCACATTCAAGCACAGTATTGTCTACTTTTCTCTTCCTTAATCCTCTAGTATGTTCCTTTCTTACTTTATCTGATTTTTCCTCATAGGTTCCTCATCTCTCCTCAGATGTATCTATCTCAAATGCTAGGACATGTTCAATTTGCATAGTTAATACCTTATAACTTACCTCATATCCCATAGATAACACCATTTATTCCTTGGTATAACTACCTCAAAGCATTCACAATCAGTTTCAACCATGAAATAGATTGTATCCTTGTATTTCTCAACTAAGTCTTCAGGTATCATGTATCTTCCTTTCATCTACCTCTGAAGAATCCTAATCATACCAAACAACTCACCATAAACCCATGTGTTGTTTTGTCTTCTGTAACTCTATGAAATTTGAATACCAATAGGTATCCATTTTCTCCAACCACTAGGGTGCATGCCTAGAAATTTGTGCTCAATGTGTAAGTACATATGCATCAATAGTGAACCAAATCTCAAGGTCTTTGATCTATCTTTCTTTATCAATTTCACATTCTCCAGATATTGTTATGCTAATACTTTGTAGAGATTGTATTTAGTATTCTCTTTCACCATTCTATATGTCATCATGATAACTCCTACAGATACTAAATTAGGTCTACTACTATAGTAGAATTTGTAACCAAGCATCATAGCAATAAATTTTACATCTTGTTCCATAATGTCGCTTACTGACATAGCTCGCATGTTCCATTTTGAGTGTGTTAGGGTTTCAAATTGCTTCTTAACATATTTCTCTGCTACAAGAATGATTCCAGTATTATCCAATCCAGTAATCTCATGAATCAATTCACTGCAAATCTTCACAGGTTGCTCGCCTATCCAAATAAACTGATCATGTACTCTGCTCAACAATATCTTAAACCATTCTTCTTCGTTGAATTCATATAAGTCCAGAATTTTCATAATGCTCAATTGATCAACATTTTTGTATTCATCTCTCATAATGCCTTTGTCATTCATATACTCCATTTTAGTATAAATTTCATCAATACCCAGCATATCATACTTACAATGAATGTATGCCCTAATGTCTTCTACGTGTAAAACTCCATATGGTGTCTGAGATAATGCTCCTTCAGGGTCTTCTTCACAAGAATTGAAAGGATGTTTCTTGAATTTATATCTAGTTCGATCTACAACATCATAAATAATAGGTGCATCCATAGTTAAATGATGTAAATACCTCTTACATGTTGAATTCTAAGTTTTCACTTTAATTGATCATGCAAGGCAATTGTAAGATAGACTGAATCTCTATGATCTCTTATTTCCTTAGGTCATTGCTCGTTAAATGGTAAGGAAATAGATAATCATATGGTTCTTTATACAATGTTAAGTCATTAAAAGTTAACTTTACCTAATACTGTCCAGCCGGTTATAAATCTTGCAATCACATAATAAGCATCGTTCAATGTTGCGCTCTTAAACATATACTCCGTGATGTTGTACACAATCATACCTAATCTTGCTAGAGCTCAATCCACAAAATCAAGGGAGGGATATATTCTGATATCTTCATCCAATGCTCCCCCTAAGGCCATGATTGGCCAATTAGGTTGATTCTGCTTTGTTACCATCAGACAAAGATCCAGTGCCATCTATTGTTTCTCCTTGAACCAATGTCTCACTTGTCTCTTTGATCTTCCATGTCTTACCATTGTTGTGATCCTCTACTTTCTTAAAACAATTGTCAAAATCATTCTTTCAATCTACAACACTCTTATCAATATCATTGTCATTCTTTTATGTATTCATAGGAGGTGGTACTCTTCTATGGTGTACTCCATTATACCTGAAAAACTTTGCTATATGACTTGGATTATTGCATTTATAACATATAGGAGGTCTTCTTTCTTGATTTTCTTGCAGCTTACAAAACTTCACAATGTGTCCAATGTTATTACATTGGTAGCATGTAGGTTTCACTGTAGGTTCTCTTCCACTGTCTTGTCTATATCCAAATTGATTAGGTTTCCTGCATTCTTCTTTCTTGTGCTCATATCCATTACAATTAAAATAATAACCAGAAAAGGTCTTAAAAGGGGCATTACCTCTGCAATCTCTTTTCATGTGTCCAAACCTGTTACAACCAAAGCATTTACCATTGAAGGGTTTGATATGCTCTCTAGGTTCTTCAATAGTAGCTTTTTTAGCATCAATTTGTGCATCAGATTTTTCTTGTTGTTTCTTTGAACATTCGGCTTCATTGAATCCAACACCAATCATATCACCTTTAGGTTTCTGTCTATCTCTCTGTTCATCGCTAAAATCACTACTAGTGTGAATTTTCTCAATGTGTTTCTTTGCCTCAACAAGTTCACCTTTTATGATCTGGTTGTATTTCTCCAATTATAGATACTTGTTCTTGTAGTTATCAGCCTCATTCTTCATTTGTTCTATCAAAGTATTTACACTATTCAAATATTCTTCAATCTTCTTCCTAGCATCCTTTTGTAATTGAATCTCTTTAGTCATGGCTTCATTCTCAAGCTTTAAGGTTTCATTTTCTTCTTCAAGTTGCTTCATCTGATGGGTAAAAGCACAATAATCTGTCACCTTTTAGGATAATTTGATTGACTCGGCCCAGTCCAACTCAGCCCAGTCAAACTCAGTCGAGTCAACGTGGCACCGAATGGTGCCTACGTGGCCAAATAGGCTCGTACGAGAGCCAATGGGAGGGCCAGTAGGACTCGATCGATTCTACCTGGGCTGAGTCTGACTCAGTAGAGTCTACCTAGGTGGCATGCCATGTGGCAGCCAAACCTCCAAAAACATTAAAAGTCTAGAAGTTTGCACTTCTGCTAGTTTTTTCTCTGCTCAAACTATACAATGTCAAAAAACTAAAAGTGCCCTTTTCTAGATCTCAGAACTACGATTCTTGACATATAAATTTTATATTGTTTTGACTACAAAACATTGAACAAATTCATTAAAAACAACATGTATGTTATTAAATCTTTCATAAGTCGTTACTTCGAATAATATAAAAAAATTCTAAATCAATTCAGAAAATTTTTAAAATCATAGATAACACTAGAGAAGAGAGTCATCTTCAATAATATGTAATTTATTTGGTTTTTGGTATAGTTTTGATAGGATAAAAAATGGCAGGAGACAAAAACTGTTGATTTCAAGTAAGTTCGAGTTTGAATACTTATAACGGGCAAACTATACATCAAAAACACTTATTTCTTTTTTTCTGCACTACCTATACATGTCATCTAAGACATATTCTAAAATTGGAGGAAAAAACAATGTTTTACTTATAATGAGTTAGCGGGAAGTAAATTCCTTGATTTACAGTTTTTTCAGAAAATGAAAAATAGACCAAAAAAATTCAAAAAATATATTAATTTTGGTTTAATTTTTAAAAAAAAAATATGGCATATAATTCATCCTATTTGACACATTTCATCAGTTTACATCATCTTCAAATTCTCAATAGAAATGTGACTTTTATGCCCTTGAGGTTTTACAGTTTTGGTGATGTTAACCTTTTCCTTTGTAAAAGGGTGATAGATTATTGTGCTTTTACCCTGATCAGAATTGTCTTTGTCCGAATCTTCTTTTATCTAAACCACAAGATCTTGTCTCTGACTTTTGGAAAGTTCAAGCTGGTCTCTAAGTTTCTTTATAAATTTCTCATCTCTTCGCATGTTGAATCTCAATTCTCCACTCTCTGATTTTGCTTTATCAAGGTCTTCAAATGCTGCATCAAAGTTTTCTTGCAAATTATCTAAATCCATTCTGATCTCCCTTAGGCTGTTAGACTTTCTCTCCAAGGGCCAAAAGCCCTGATACCAATTGTTAGGATTAGGTAATACTGAGAGGGGGGTGAATCAGTGTTACAACACTTAATTAAACTTTTAAACCAATTGCAAATAATCCATAAGCTTGCAAAAATGAAAAGAACATAAGACAGTACTCATAATACCATTATTTATTGTCAAGAAAACCCTAGCCAAGGGAAAACCCCAGTGGGGATGGTAACCATAAGCATGCACTAAAGTATAGTGTCCATGTTAGGAGACCTAGCCCTGTTAGGAGCTGAATATTACATATTATATTTCCTTGTTAAAGGAATAACAACCCTGTTAAAGGTATACAACACCCTATTAGGGGCCAATGAGCATAGAACTCTTACAATATAGTTTTTTTACAAAATGTTCTTGGTAATGAACAAAACAAGCATCTCTAATGCTTAGATAGTTCCATTCATAGTTCTTTAGTGATCTTTGTCATCCTCTGCTCTGCCATTCACATATCACATCCAAAACTCTATTCCACAACTTATATCTTTGCTCAACAAAAAGACCTTACATATATATCTTTCTTCTTTACCAAGTCGGCTCTTAAATACAAATATTACATAGTCGGCTCTCAATACAAAATACATTTAATAAAGAAAATATCAAATGCATAGTCGGCACTCTTACATAATCAAAATATAGGTTATCAACAATCATATTCCAACTCTGATTGCCAGGAGTCCACGTCATACTTCCTGAATCATCGTTTTTGTCCAGCTGCTCTGTATCACTGTTCTGCTATTGTCTGTATGTCTTCAAATATTTCTAACTTACTGTAAACATCACCAAAAAAAAATCAATCTTAGGTGGAGGTCACACATACCCCATACTATCTTCTTCTAAGCTCTCTTGCCATAACTCATCGATCTCGATCTTCGATACTCAAAATACCTCTGTATTTCTGCTTATGTACTTAGCTGATTTCAAAGTCACCAAAACTTAACTTTAAAGGAATTGATCAATATGCCAGATGTGTTGCCATAAATGACAACCAAAAATTGAATCACATCATACAAAATTTATCACTTGCCAACAAAAACTATATATAAAAATAGGCCCACTTGGAGAAGGCATAACTTTCTAGTCCTAGCTCTGAATTGCGAACCGTTTACTCTGTTGGAAAGGTCCTCAATAAATCTCAAACCAAAACTAGGAGTTCACACCAACATGAGCCCTCACTTTGGAAGATAGGCCCCAAAATGCCCCGAAGACCTTCAAAATTGCAGTTTACTGAAACGTAGAAAACACCAAAAAATTAGATTTTAGTATTTTCCCAATTCCATCTTGGACTATGCTCTGATCACATCCACTATAAAATTATACTTTTGACACACAAATCTATTCTACTGACCTAAAATTATTCACTTTTGATGCAAAAAGATTCACTGTTGACCTAGATAATTTTTTCTTTAGACACTCAAAACTACACTATCAACATACCCATTCAACTTGTAGCCAAGAACAAAAAATATTATATTTTGATCTAGACATTTTACCTTTTGTCTCTAGCTTGTCGCTTTTCTTGAAAATGATCCATTTCAACTATAGAGTTAGTTATCACATATCACTAGTGGATAAAATAACTTAGGATTTTTGGCTACTCTTTATTTAATACAATGCACACCTTATCCTTTGGCTTGTAATCTTAAGTATAGTTAAAGTGAAATAAATCTTCATCCTATGAATTTCTACCATTAGAAGATCTAGATTTACTTTGGTCTATTTTTGTTTTATCTAACATCGTCCTTTATAAATAAAAATATTAAAATAATACAAGCCATTGTACCCTTATCCATATCCAATCAATCCTTGAAGAAGTCCAAACCCCGATTGCACCTCACTCATTATCTAGTAAGTATTGTAAAGGGCCTCGTTTCATATTCTAAACTCATTATTACAATCAATAAGTTAAGTGAAGATAGACAAAAGAAAGGTTGTAAGTGTGGTGACATGTCAATTATCAAGTGGAAAAGGTCAAGGTAAATCCCACAAAATTTAGATCTAACCTTTATGAATGATATTAGGATCAACATTGTCAACTAGACTTTAGACATGTAGGGAAGTGATGGAAGAAAATGTAACCCAAAATTTTATTCTATTAAATATTATATTTAGATAGGATAAGAGAGTAGAGGAGGAGAATTCTGGTAATTCAATAACATCCAATATAGAGCCCTACAAATTGGATATCTAGCACTCCAAGAGAGTCTCACAAACCTGTGAAAGTCCAAAAAATTTATAGATTCAATTAAGCACTCATTAGGACTCAATGTCAAAGCCTTTCAATTGAGCACTTATTAGAACTCCATATCTTATGCCTAAATAATTTTAAAATTTTGAATATTTCACCCATTGGTACAAGGAAAGAATAAAAATATAAATCCAAACCAAAAGATAAATTTAAAAAAAATCCCAAAAGAGAAAAAAAAATTCCACATTTTAACAAAGACATAAAAATGGGTCATGCGTGCAAAGAAAAAGATGGTTTATTCCTTCCTCTATTTCATATTGGCATCCATTAGCATATCTTTACATCAAGGGCAGCATGCCTTCACCTTGCAATTTTTTCTTTCTATCTCCCTTTGTTGCTTCTTGAACTACCTCTTTAGATTAAGGGACAACTTGCTTTGCACTTTCTTACTATCATATCATTGCATACACGTTATTATCCAAAATTAGTGGTTAAAACTATTTTTTTGCACTAATTTGAATTCCAACAATTTAAAATATTATTATTCAATTTTTATAACTACTTTATTGAATCAATAATATGCAATAAAGAATTTAAATGCCTAAAATTGAAAAGAACCATAATAAAAAATAGACCATACACTGCAAGTTGTTAACAAAGTTCACCCCTTATGGGCTATGTCTTTGGGTCCGCTTCAAATGTGCAACTGATCCATTAAAATTAATGAAAAAGATACATCAAATTACCCTTATATACAACAAAAACAATCTTAAAACCTGCAAAATTAATCTTCTAGATTCTTCTAGGAAGATATGAACTCACTAAGAGTTCCTCTAAATTATTCCAACAAATGAAAAGGCTATAAAACCTTTTTTTTTTTTCCAAAAATTGCTTTTAAAATACAATATATAACAAATTCTAGGGGCATTTCTCTATCATCAACAAGAGTGTTGCAATGGTAAGACTCGCCTTTTTTTTTATAGACAAGTTTTCTTGAATTCAAGTCTTGTTGTTGCATTGAATCTTGGATTTGCTTTATCCAGAAGATAAGATTCAAATAAATATTTTCATTTATTGTAACAAATTAATAATTTATGGTGTGGTGGATAAAAAATAAGCCTCCTCTTAAGGAGGTCCTGGCTTCAAATCCTCACGTGGGTATCTTTTTTGTGGGATTAAGATAAGTCTTATCTCAAAAAGATTGCTATTTCAAATCCCCGTAGGAGTAGCTTTTATGCACATTTTCGAACACTATAGTTTTAATTATACATTATAAAATAGTTATAATGCCCATCTATTCATATGAGCGTATGTGGCAGACTGTTAAAGTGATTGAGTTGATGGTGAGGGGTTCTTGGTTCAAATTCCCCTGACTTTGTATTCTTAATTTGTTCTTTGTAATGTTTTGTGGCAGCATTTGGTTGGTCCTTGTCGAGCTTGTTATTTGTAATGTTTTGTGGTAGCATTTGGTTGGTCCTTGTGGAGCCACTTGGCATCTTCTAGTTGGCTTGTGATGACATGTGGCAGCCATTGGTTGGTCCACATAATAATAGCACATCCCAAACAAGCATTGTTTCATTTGTCAACCTTACCTTATGTCATTTTATCATGTCACGTGTCCCTATGTTTTGCCTTCAACTTCTGAAGGTCATAAATTTTGTGTATGATGTCTTTTAAGCCCATTCAAAATAAGTTAATTTGGATCAATTGTAGGGAATCCTCTTGGATCACTTTTATATTGGGATCATTATGTCTTCTCCCTTATTTTACCTTGAAAATACACCTAGATTAATGTTACCACTAGGGCGTTATTCCCTTAGCTTGACTATTGTATATTACTTATGCTTGTGGACTTTGTCAATTGAGAACCATGATAACATTTGCATTTTTCTATGGTAGGGGCAAACTTATTTACTTGATGTCTATCACTATTTTATATGATCTTTATGTTTTTTATTTGATGCTTTCCTACTTGATTGTTATAGTTTGAATTCTTGACACATATAACTATGTAAGTCATATTTATATGTATTTTTGTATTCTTAGATCATTTTTTTTTTAAATATATTATTTTTTCTTCTCCTTCTATTCCATGGATGCAATATATATAACCACATGGAGGGGACCTATATTATCACTAGAATATGAACATGTTATGAGTGGGATTTTTCGTGATCTAAGTTGTATGAGAGAGTCATCATTATGTCAAATTCATGTCTAACTTTATCACATGACAACACACAATATCACTTCTCCTATAGAAAAATTTGTATAATCCTAATGGTTTTTCCCTTCTTCTTAGATAGTTAAGAAACTTTGTATTTAAATACCTATTTTATTAGAAACTACTCATTGTGTATTCTTAGGTTCTCATGGAGTACACATGCCGAAGAAAATGAACATGTGAATATACCTAGTAGAGTCCATTACTTCACATGGAACTATTATTATTTGTAAGTCTATATATTTACTTTTATAAGAATTTGTGAGTGTTCTTTTACATTGAGATACATAATCAGTTAAGGGTTTAACATACAATTCAAAGTACGGGAAATCTAACTGTGAAATTTATATACACACAACTTTGTGCTCTTTTTGAAATGATTTCTCAATAAAATTAGATACTAATAAATGTTTACTAAATTCTCAATGAATGAGCACTCATTCCTTACACATATATTATCATAAACTTATCTTGAGTCATTCATTGACACTGGAATTAATACATAATCAAATATCAACCCCCTCAATTTTGTGCATAACTAATTGAACCAAATATGCCATGAGTTAATAAAAATTATTAGATAATATAAAATTTTGATATGAGTATTTAAAATACAACTTATTATGAAAGGATTAATACATATTTTTGTAGCTAGAAAAATTTAGGTTTAGGAACTAGGAGAATCATACTAATATTATAATAGGTAACTTCAACACTCGCATATCTTAAACGGTATATTGTATTTCTACTATTTTTTCGGATTTCTTTATAGGTGGTGCCGTCCTAAACATCTTTCCTATTACTCCATTACTGTTTGCTTTGATAACCAAAAAATTTGCACAATTGAACCAATATTTTTGCACAAATGCCCCAATAATCTTGCATTATTGATACCAATAAACTTGTACAATTAATCTAATTACTAAAACTACTATTAAATCAGATAATTTTCTAATAGATTTCTAATTTACAAGCAATAAGAGTACTCTTCCCATAATTATTAAGTCTATAGTTCTCCTACAAAACAAAAGCAGGCACAGGTTGGCTATCTTATTCTAACAGCTTGATTCCTCATTATTTCAACATAATTTATTGATGAAGTTAATTGTTATATTGAAAGAAGCATGAGAGTGCCATGGCGTCCAAAATGCAGAAGAACAGTCACATGCAGATAGCAGAGCAACTTCCATGGAATCAGCAATCAAAATTACAAAAGCCTGAAAAACTACACAAAGGGTAACTTCATATTACAGAGAAAAAATACATAAAGAGAATCCTTCATACAGAAATGTTAAGCCTATCTATACCAAATTCCTCTATTTTCACTTGGCAATAATAAACACTCTGACCTTAGAGACAAAGAATTGTTCACAGAAAAGTAAAGCCTTCTTTACAAATTTAGGCTCCTCTGCTGTTCTTTCTGAGAGAAAAACAGGACACAGACTGTCTGTGCAGAATTTCATGAGATGGGCACTCACCATTTTCTCCATCACTTTCTAAATCTTTCTGTAGCTCAATATAGCCTTTCTTATCTCTCAGAAACTTTTCATTGGATTGGCCCATCTTTCTGTTATATCTATGTTGAAGAACAGCTCTGTAAATGTATGGTATCAGACCTTCCATAGAACAGCAAGAAAATGAAATTGGCCTGCATATGCTTTGATATTTAAGATTTGTAAGCCCTGAATAACAAACAAAATGGCGCTGGCTTATAGAATTTTTAAGTATCTATGATTGGGCTCATTTGATTTTTTCGGCTCAACATTTAAGCATTTTTCTCATAATCATATTCTGCCGACAGAGAATCATAATTATGAACGTATTTAGTAACTAGGTGACAGAGGAATCAAATGTCTAAGCAAACAAAGACAATACTAATTAGTATTTTAATAGAATTATCAAAAAATTGGGTGATATTTTGATGGATTTAAAGTACTTGAGGATCTTCAAAATATAATTTTTTGGATATTTTATTTTTCTAATCTTTTAATATTGTTATTATTTGAAGTGGCATTGCCATCTTGCTAAAAAAAAAAATATTGTTATTATTTGTATTGGAATTAGAAAATTAAAAGGAATGTGTATAATTATTTGAAAAGTATATGTACGATTAAAAAATAATGTTGTTTTGGATTATTTGTATATATTGTTGTTGGTTGATCTACAATAATATGTTCATTAGTGACATAATAACAACCTTATATCTCTTCTATAGTTATCATAGATTGTAAATATTTTTTTATAGAAAGTGATTGTAGGATGTTATATTTTGATTTACTTTACATTTAAGCACTTCTTCACATAATCCACTTGATTTGTCATTTCTTTTATAGAGGATATACATAATATAATAACATCTTACATTAGTACATAGATGGTACATCTTATGTTGAAGATACATGCCATGTCGATTATGCACTTCCATGTTGTTCATCTCATACATTTAAGCTTAATTGTATTCTTGGTTTTAGTTCTTTTGTTATCTCATCAACTAATTTTACACCTAGGCATGCATACATGGGGTATGATACACATGAACATACTTATAATGCCCGGGCACCAAATTAGTGTAATGGCCCATAAGTGTTGATGCTTCCATTATTAATGTTGTATTGGGCCTCGTCATGAGGTTTTGTTTATCATTTTTGAAAAGAATTATACCTATATGACAATGTGGTATTATATCATCATATTATGACTAGATATGGATTAATGTTGTTACGTAATTATTTACTATCATATGTTGCATACTGATGGTATTGTATTTGAGTAATGTATATCTTGATTATTGTGTGATTATAGAACCGTGACTATTATGAGGTTGATTAGAAATTCTTCATTGAGATTAAATATATCTATGTTTTCTATCACTATACATAACATGTCTTGCATGTTTGAACTCCTTGGTCTTATTATTGATTCTCCGTTTATTTTCTTTCAATGTGTCGTGTGCATGGAGTGTATTTGTGATGTGTATAAGCACATCAATGTATTTTGAGAGAGACGTGACATGATGATCAGATACGATTTTCTTCCTACATCTTCTAGATGATTGAGACATGATCATATTCAAACCAATGATACCTTATTAATTGAGTAAAATCATTTATTTGCATAATTCAAATTAACTATATGCATTTTCCAAGTGTTTTGGAATGATGTTATGAACTTTTTAATATTTAAATTTAAACTTAGAAGAATACAAGGATATATTTGCATGATAAAATGATAATGCAAATATATCCTTGTATTCTTCTAAGTTTAAATTAGATTAGGTTTTGTTAATACTGACAAATTTTGGGTTTGGTTTGATGATGTCTCCTTGGAAGCCCCTGGTTTACACTCTGATTCTCCATTGGGCTTAAGATTTTGTATATTTTAAACTTTTATTTTAATTATAAATCTAAACCTATTGCCTCAAGCCCCTTATTTATTAAAAAGGGATATATTTGCATGAATAATGAATATTATTGACATCATAAAATGTTATTTCCTTGATTTAAGGGTGACAATTTATGTATTTGAAATAATTTAGAGGTTTCTACAAAGCCATCACCTCGGTCATTTTGATGAGATGTTTTTTTATGTATATATGAAGAATGCATTCTTTATTATGGATTGTCTTTGAAAAACTATATTGTTCACATAGAATAATTTTGTTTTTTGCAATGATCTTTAATGTTTAAGTAAGAGTTTGTCTCCACTACTTCCATTTGCATTTATAATATATGGATGATAAATATTTATCATTTTACTTTATTTTATTCTTCTTCTTTTTTCTTTGTGTTTACTCAATGATGTCATATTGAAACCTTTGGGTGTTCTCTCTTCTATAAAGCCTTCCCCTATATCTAACTTGAAACCTTCATTATGATACTACAATCTTCTCTCTCATGAATGCTCAACAACCTTTTTTTTTTCTAGCATTCTTCTCTCCACTATTCTTATTGCCACTCAACTCTCATGTTCGCAGAATAAACAAAAGTCCAAAAATCTACCCATCCCCCAATATTGATGATTGTTTCATAAATTTTCACAATCCTCCCTACTATTATGGCATAGTGGTGAACTCAAGTAGTAACATACATAAGATGTAAAAAGAAAGAGTTAGACTTGCATGAAAGTTGACATAAAAGACTGAAAATGTTTTAGCACATGCATATATCAAAGGTTTAAAACTAACCTCTTTCAATGATATCATTTTTTTTTCATTTGCATGGTAAATCATTATTTAAGTTTGCGATGTTGCTATTAGGATTCAACTATGTAGTTTTTTTAGTCAAACTCATTGACCCATGTTTCATGAGCAGTGGTTCACAAGAGCCCATCTCTCATGAGATGAATGGAACACTTAGCACTCATTGCATCTAGGTGAAGCACTGAGACTTCTTGGGAAAAAAACCTTCAGCAAGTGTTAAGCCTTATGAACCATTCATTAGAAATCCCCTTCAGCGCACCAATTGATAAGTAGGAGATATCTTTAAGTTTTTCTAGCCTATCTAAATTTACCTCCATATTATTCAAAAATATATGAATATATATCAATTTTTTTCTTAAAACAATAACTTTTAATTTAATATTTGTGTTTAAAATAAAGATAAAATATTTGGGTTATATCATTTAGAGATATATGTAGAGAGGGGGAGAGAGGTAAAGAGAGAGACAGGGGAGGGAGTGGGGTATAGAGAAGTTGCAAGGAAGGAGGGTAGGAGATATGGAGCCTCTCCCTACCAACCTCTCTCACTCTTCTCTCCTCACTCCCTCTCTCCATCTATATATCCCATTAGGAGACATCAAATTGCCTCTACATACTCTCTCTCTCTCTCTCTCTCTACTTTCTTATGTTCTTCTCTTTTGATTATAGAGAGAGGTGAGAAAGAGATAAGAATGGATATAGGAGGTAGAGAGAGGAGAGATAAAAGTAGAGAGAGAGAGAGAGCTTTGTAATTACTAAAATTTGATGAAGTCTAAGAATTATAAAATTTATAGGAGTATGAAACTGAGAGACGTGGAGAGAGTCGAGGGAGAGTGAGAGTGATGGGGAGAGAGATAAGTCTAGAGATTGAGGGAGACAAAGAATGTGAGATAAAGAGCTAAACAATGATGACATGTGCTTGTTGATTACTAGAATTTGGTTGTCTAAAAATTTATAAGACCTTGTAAAACTTAGAATATGCGTTATAACTCTTAGAGATCTGAAACCATTCTCAAACATCCTACCACATGAAATATAACTCTAAGTATAAGAAAGTAAAAACACATTAAAATTTCACTTATACTTGAATGTTATATTTTATGTATATAGTCAGATGAAGAGAGAAAGTCCAATATAAGCAGAGAGAGATAAGAAGAGAAGGATTTTTCTTATTCAAAATTCAACCACATTATAACGTGCTCAAGTTATGGCCTGGTAGTGACCAAGCTTGGGCTCGACCACTACCAAGCCATAACATGAGTGTGTTATAAAGCTATCACATTATAACACACCTGTGTTATGTCTTGGATAGGACCAAAAAGTGGTGGTCACTTTTTGGTCTCCCATCTTTCTGCACTTACCCTGTACTAAGGGTTTGATCACTAATTTAGGTTCAACATAGTAGAAATTGCAAAGGATGCAAAATTTATCTCTACAAATGGTTAATCATATTGAGTTTAGATAAGCACTCTTTTGTAAAGGAAGATTAGGGTTTTGAGTAACTATGGGTATAACCAATCACTAAAGTGGTGGGAGAAAGATAGAGAAAAATAAAGCAATATAAACCCCTCATAAATCCATGAAGATATAATTTAAAAGCTTAAGGGAGTGGGAGAAAATAGAGTTCACCAGAAATGAAAAGGAAAAAGTAAATACATTCTATCCTAGTCCAAGAAGAAGAATAAGATCCCTTGTACATAAATTTATGGTAAATAAATAGGCATCAATATTCAAAAGCTATCCTAGATTAAATATTACAATGTTTCCGATGAATTAAATGGACTAAGTTAAATACATACTTCAAAAATAAAAATAAAACAATGAGAATAATTAGTGAGACAATTGTGAAAAATGTTAGATTCTAATCACTAATAATATACAAATATTGGTGATATGAAGAGAAATTACTTTGAATTACCAAATGCTTTATCTATTACTTTTGGGATTGTGGATACAATCTTGCAAATGTAAATATGATTTGTGCATATCTTTGATAATTTTAGAATGATATGATTTCTTTGCCTTGGTGTTCTTAATCATTTTCTACAGAGAAAAACTATCCTTGTGCTTTTAGATTTGCATATGGTAGGGAAAATTACTTCCCTTGTGTCAAACCATGTAAGGATACTTAGTCAACAACTAGGGGAAAAAGGGGGATAAAAAAAAAAGATAAAAACAATAACCCTCTCAAATGTGTAAGATGTGTACTTATTCAACAACTAGATAAAAGAATAAAAAAAAAATAACCTTCTCAAACATACATGTCTAAGATCTACAATAAATTATCATATTAATATAATTAGCAATGTCAACTCTAGAATGCTTCTAAGAACTGCTTAGCCCATTTTAGATTATGCCTGCAATGACCTAGTGCTAGACTTTTAAAACAGCACCTTGAGTTAGAAACAAAACATTTATCATCTTGAATCAACGTAAGATGACCAATAGGAGAAGCCCAGTCCTCAATCTAAGATTTGGATTTGAAAAATAAAAGGATCATTTTCACAAGTGCAAAAGTGATTTGTGAGGGAGATTTGATTTACAACAAGAAATGAGTAAATTTTGAAATTATATGACCACTATCGATAAAAACTTAAATATAAGAATGAATAAAACTTAAGATTATATATCCAAACACAACTAAAAACATACCATTTATATACTTATATCATTACATAAAAGCCCCTTCTAGCAAAAATAGAGCAAAAAGAAAAAAGAAAAAGAAAAAGAGATATAGAAATATATTCAATTTTCACCCTTGCAACTACAAATAACATGACATATCTGCCCGTTTGGGTACTAGGATACCATATCCTAGATATGGTCAATTCAGGAAGATGCTGCATATTCAGGAAGATGCTTATCCTCAAAATGAAATCCGAAATATGGACTGACCCGTTTGGTTCACCCAGAAGATGCATAAGGAATTTTAATTCTTTATTTTTTAATTTCTTTGAATATGGTGTGTATATATACACACATGTGTATATATACATACATACATGTGTGTGTATACACATGTATCTATACATGTGTATATATGCACACACATGTGTATATGTGTATACATGTGTGTATATACACACATGTATACACATATACACATACACACATGTGTGTATACACACATATACACACATACACACATTATTTATACACACATACATGTGTGTGTATATATACACATACAAGTGTGTATCCATGTATACACATATACACACATCCACACATGTGTGTATATATACACACATATACACACCATACATATACACATACAAGTGTGTATCCATGTATACACATATACACACATGTGTATATATACACACATACACACATTTGTGTATATACATATATACACACACCATACATGTGTGTATATATATAGACATATACACACATACATGTATGTATATATACACACATATGTGTGTATACACACACATGTGTATAATATACATATGTGTATATACACATATGCATATATACACGTGTGTGTGTATATATATATATATATATATATATATATATATATCTTATAGTCACGGATCCCACGAAATATTAAATTTGCTTTTGTAAAAATTAGAATTGGAATTTGAAATTCCAATTCCACCTATTTAGGTGGAAGATGATATTCTCATTTTGGGAGCAAAATGAGAATTTCAGAATTCCAATTCCATTTTTTTTCAAGAACCCAAACATGAAATGTGGCATTATCCAGAATTAGATAATACCAATTCCGGAACGGGCCAATTTAAGCATTTCTCACTACGAGCGAAAGGCATTTTTTGGAAGATCGCAAGAAAGATGATCCTTTTAAGCTAATGATTCTCCCTCCTAAAACACAAAGATGCGACCATCCAGTTCGAATTCGAAAGACAAAACAATAAACCGTGGTAGAGAACATCAATTGTGCATGATATTTTTGGCTGTGAGCCTAGAAAATGGGTGAACTGAGCTGAAATTCTGAGATGTGCTACTTACGACCACTTGCAATATCGGTTTTGGTCACAGCAATAAATAAATGGCCATAAAACAGCTTCTGAGGAGGAAAATGGCAATGGTATTTTATTGCCAGGATGGTCCATGTAAATTGTATAAGTATGCACATTTCAATGTTCAATTGTGATCATACAATGCCAATGTCATTGCCTTTGCCATCCACTGTCCATCTCAATCTAACAGCCTTATTTAGGGAGGGGCGGTTGAAAGAGGCTCTGCACTTTCTTCGTACTACACACAACCCTCCTTCAGACTGTTCAACATATCTTCAACTATTGCATACATGCATTGCCAAGAATGCGCTTTCCCAAGGTAAAGAACTCCATTCTCTCATTATCCACAGGGGATTTGCATTTGCTGTAAGCACAATTTTTCAGAATAAGCTTCTCAGTATGTATGTCAAGTGTGGGGATTTGGTGAATGGTCGTAAAATTTTTGAGGACATGAAAGAACGAGACAGTTTCTCATGGAATGCTATCATTGCAGCTTATAGAAGACATGGGTTTCCTCGTGAGGCTTTGAAAATGTTTTACCAAATGCAAGCAACAGGTGTGCAACCTAATAAGCTCAGCTTTTCCAGCATACTCCCAGCTTGTGCCAAAATAAGAGCTCTGGAAGAGGGTATGGACATCCATAAAAGCGTAGTTGAAGGAGGGTTTTTTTCAGATGTTGTAATTTCGACTGCCCTGGTAGACATGTATGCAAAGTGTGGAACCATACACAAGGCACGTGAACTGTTTGACAAAATGCCTATGAGAAATGTAGTCTCGTGGAATGCTATGATTTCTGGATATGCACAAAATGGTGATCTTGAGGAGGCTTTCAGACTTTTCAAAGAAATGCCTCAACCAGATTCCATTTCATGGAATGCTATGGTTGCAGGATATGCACAAAATGGTTTGGTTGAGAAAGCCTTGGAGGTGTTTAAGCAAATGCAATTGGAAGGTTATAAAGCAGATTCCAAATCATTTACCAGCATCCTCCCAGCCTGTGCCAAAATGGGAGCTTTAGAATATGGTTTGGAAATCCATAAAAGCATAATTGAAAGTGGATTTTTGTCAGACATCATAGTTGTGAATGCATTGATAGACATGTATGGAAAATGCGGAAGCATGTACAAGGCGCGTGAACTGTTTCAGAAAATGATGCGAAAAGATGTGATCTCATGGACTGCGATTGTTTCAGGATATGCACAAAATGGTTTTCTCGATGAGGCTTGGAGACTTTTTGAAAAAATGCCTCAAAGGAATATAATATCATGGAATGCGATGATTACAGCATATGCTCAAAATGGTTTATTTGACGAAGCATTAAGACTTTTTAAAGAAATGCCTCAACCAGATGTCATCACATGGAATGCCATGATTGTAGGATATACGCAAAATGGGTTCTTTGAAAAAGCCCTAGCGATGTTTACGGAAATGCAAATGGCAGGTTTACAGCCAAATTCCACAACCTTTGCTTCCATTCTCCCAGCATGTGCCAATATGGGAGTTTTAGAACAGGGTATATACATCCATCAAAGTATAATTGAGAGAGGACTTTTGTCCGATGTTGTAGTTGCAAGTGCCCTGGTAGACATGTATACAAAATGTGGAAGCATACAGCAAGCACGTGAACTGTTTGACAAAATTTCTAAACGAGATGCGGTCTCATGGACTGCAATGATTGCAGGATATGCACAGAATGGGTTTGTTGAAAAGGCATTGGAAACTTTTAAACAAATGCAATTGGCAGATGTAAAACCAGATTCCACAACCTTTGCCATTGTCCTCCCAGCCTGTGCCAAAATGGGAGCTTTAGAACAGGGTATGGATATCCATCGAAGCATAATCGAAAGTGGATTGTTATCAGATGTAGTAGTTGGGAATACCTTGATAGACATGTATGCAAAATGTGGAAGTATACGGAAGGCACAGGATCTGTTTCACAAAATGCCTCAAAGAAATGTGATCTCTTGGAATACCATGATTGCCGGATATGCACAAAATGGTCTTTGTAAGGATTCTCTCAAAAATTTTGAACTAATGAAGCAGTCTGGAACATACCCTGACCATGTAACCTTTGCTTGCGTTTTATTTGCATGCAGCCATGCAGGTTTAGTGGACGAGGGTTGTAAATACTTCAGTGGGATGAGCAACTCTTATTGCATTATGCCTGCAATTGAGCACTATGTGTGCATGGTTGATCTTCTTGGCCGTGCCGGCAATCTTGAGGAAACTCTGAACTTTATCATCAAAATACCAATTAAACCTGTGGTGGTTATGTGGATGTGCTTGCTTGGTGCCTGTAAGTCACATAAAAACCTAGGCTTGGGAGCTTTTACTGCAACTCTCATTATTGAGCTTGATCCAAAAAATACTGCGAGTTATGTTCTTCTTTCAAATATCTATGCGGAAGTGGGCGAGTGGAGTGAGGCACTAAAGGTAAGGAAATTGATGAAAGATGGAGGAATTAACAAGATACCTGGATGTAGTTGGATTGAAGGCCATAAAATGGTACATGTTTTCTGTGCGGGAGACAGATCACACCCACAGACACAGGATATCTATGCAAAGTTGGAAAATTTGTCTTGGGCAATGAAGGCAGCAGGGTATTTTCCAAATTCAAGCCACGCTCTGAATGATGTGGAGGAGGAGGAAAAAGAATCATTCCTCTGCCACCATAGTGAGAAGTTGGCAATTGCATTTGGCTTGTTAAACACGCCCCCTGGAGCAACCATTAGAGTTGTCAAGAACCTTCGAGTATGTGTTGAATGCCACACCGCGACCAAGTTTTTCTCTAAGATTGTTGCACGAGAAATTGTAGTGAGAGATGCGAGCAGGTTCCATCATTTCAAGCAAGGACAATGTTCTTGTGAAGATTATTGGTGATGCTAATTGAGGCATGCTGTAAACATAGGCTTGTACCATAATGAGGTGCACTATGGCGGACCTAATTTTTCCATTCATTCTTATGAGAGATGGGTTCTTGTGAACAACTACTCATGAAATATGGATCAATGAGTTTGACTTGAAAACTACAGAGTTGAATCTTGATACCAATATCACAATATGACAGACCTACCATGACAAAGAAGAAACCAGATTCTATAGCCTGTCTCTAGAAAGTGTTAAAAACATCTAGAGATCGAGGCCAAGCTGTTCGTCTCAAAAGAATTAGATATTCACTTTATAAAGTTATATGTATGGTATAAAATATGCATCACTGCCTATATATACTGTTAAAATCCCTGTTTTTATGATACCACGGAGGTATTGAACTGTTTTTCAGGAAGCTTATATATCTTTGAAATGGAAAACTGGAGAAAGTGGAGAATGGGAAAAAGCAAAGGTAGAGGAAGGCTTGAAGGAAATGGAACGATGCTTTGGACTGCAGGAAACTTTAGAGAAGGGCACAATCAATTCAATGCTTGGAAATACTTGGAAGGGCATTTTTTATAGGTTTTTTACTTGAACCTTGGTCATTGTGTATGGTCCTTTTGTCTGAATTAATTGTTTCACGGGCCCGCCATTTGAGATTTTACATCAGTGCTTTTTGTAAAACAGTTAAAAAATTGAACCTTGAGCAATTTCAGTAAGACCAAGATCTGATCATTTCAAGTCTTCGAATCAGGAATTCTATATAATATGAAGTGTGATATTCATCCACCTCAACATGTCGAACATACAGTGATGCAAATTTATATACTAAAAAGTTGTATTTTTCTATCATTTAAAATTTAGCAAATTTAATCATATAAAATGAAATTTATAAATTTTATTATAGTGTCATTAGACTATATGAATGGAGATTGAAAAAAGTACAGAAATTGATGTTAGAGAAAATAGTTTTTTTTGTTAGAGATAAAATAATAAAATCTATTTATATAAAATTAAAAATTATAATTTATATTACAATTTGATTGAATATACAAGATATTGTAAAATTGTGCATAATGAGTTTTACAGATTATATTATTGACAGAAAGGTTGGAGAAAGGTTGGAGAGCTAAATATACTATGCTGGTATACTTTGACAACAAATTCACAATCTATAATTATAATGGATTAAATAACGAAATAAAATTATTTGTAATATGTAGGAATTCATAAGGACGGGACCACATGAATAGGATGGAAGATGTATGTAGGTTCCTTATTGATAATCATTTACAAATGTTATTCATACGAGCATCAACATGATACCAATACAAGCTCTTCCAACCACAACAGTTAGACTAATATTAGGTACTTTCTAGCAAATATATTAGAAATTATTTTTGAAAGACCAAGAGTTACAACTTAGAAATCCACATATTTAGAAACCAACTCCACACTAGAAACCATGGATAACTAACAATCCTAACTTAAAATTCCACATTAGATATCCTTTTATAGCAAATATATATAATTTTATGTTATAATTATAGTCGTTACTTTAACTTCTTTTTCTCAATTCAATAAAAATAATAATATCATAATCTGATAAAGAACACATATTTTAAGCTCACACTAATAAATACTAGCAGTTGCGCACTTTTGTACGTGCAACAATGAGCCTATAGGAGTTTTGAATTTTTAAAATACAAATAGTCAAAAATAAATAGAGAAAAGAGGCTTCATAAATAAAATAATATTACAATGAAAACTGAATCTATTGAAAAAAATTTAAACAAATGCATCAACATATCCTACAATAAAGGCATTCCATGAGATGATAAATCTTTGAGGCATTTTGTGAAACAACTGCCATGTCGTGTTTGTGCCTTTCATTTTGCAAACATACCTACAAAACATTTCAGCTTCAAACTGGACAAAACCCCCTCTTGTTGCATTATCCACTTCTATCATTGAATTCCTTGCATTTTTTATATAATAGTCGTTAATACCGTTTTTCAATGCCATCTTCAAGTCACTGGTATGGGTGCATCAAGGAATGATATCTAACACTAGTAAGAGGCATTTCATGCTCATTGTTATCGCTGCACATACCAATGAGTTTTTCCACATCCCACTGCACCATTTATCACTGCTTAAAAATTGCAATCATGGTGCACAACATCAAACAAAACATGACCCCATCCTAATGTATTTTTCACAGAAATCTTATAACTATTGCATGAAACACATTCAGAATACTTCATTACTACGAATATCTCGAGAGTTTTCCTACAAATTCCTTTTGTGCATTTTGGCAATCAATATCCACAATGACATAGACGTTGCTAATAATAAACATTGTCATCTGAGAACACTTCAATCTGAATAACTAACTCCATAATTAGCCGAGAGGCGTAAGCCAAGAGGCTCTTCAGTTGGAATGAGGAGACCTCCCATATGTGAAGTTTCAGTTATGCGTGAAACTTTTTCAGCATAACTGAAACTTCACACATAATTAGCCGAGATATGATATAATATCAATTTAAACACACATAATTAGCCGATATATGATAAAATATCAATTTAAACATAATTAGCTGAGATATGATATAATATCAATTTAATTTATAAATCATACATTCGATGACAGAAGTTATAATCCCATGATTTAAGCCGTTGGCGATTGGTTATG
>MU227754.1:494805-508738 GCA_018584345.1 Thuja plicata
AACTATCAAATATTTGAAATTCAAAAAAGTATTTGTAGTTTCCTTTGGTCTGATGGTAAAGGAAAAAGGAATGCTCATATGGTCAAATGGAACTGGTGTCACTTGGATAAAAGAGTTGGTGGCCTCGGTCTTAAAGACCTTAGATTGTAGGGGATTTCCCTTGCTTCCAAATGGATCTTCCAGGCTTTTGAGGGAAACGAGCCTTGGAAAGTGCTTATCAGGAACAACATCCAAAGTGGTGTCCCAAAAAATGCCAAATCCTGGAAAGGTCTCCCTTTCTGTGATTTGGTTGCTGGCCGCTTCCCTATTTCTGTTCAAGGGACCTGGGTTTTCAGATCCATTTGGAAAGCATGGGAATTTGTTCGTGGCTTCATTGATAGTTCTAATTTTGATTACAATCATTCCCTCCATGGGGAGCGGTCTATATGGTGGAACCTCACTAACTCTAATAAGCCTCTTGCTCTTACCAAGGGATGCTCTGCTAGATCCTAGAATTGTAAGGGTATAAAATGCATCATGGATATCATGGAGCACAATACTCTTATCAGTTGGAACAATCTGTCTAGAATGTATGATCTTCCTAATTATCAGATTAGAACTTATAACTTAATTAAAAATGCTTGTGCTTCTCTAAATCTCCCTAGAAACACTGATGTTGACTCCCATCGGTACCTCTCTTTTAGATGGAGGGACGGTTCCCTTCTTACTAAAGTTAAAGCCAAAGATATATACAAGTTTCTCAATTTTGACACTTCTGTGACTGATCATATCAACCGCATCTGGTACTGCAACTATAATACCTCTGAGTGGCAAAAATATTTTGATAAGCTGTGGAAGTCTCCTATCCCTCCTAAAGTTAAATGTTTCAAGTGGCAGCTCCTTCTTGATAAACTCCCTATCAGGAATCACCTTACTGGTTTTGATACTTGTCCCATATGCAGAGTTCCTGAGACTATGAGACATATATTTTTTTATTGTAATTTTGCTAGAGAGGTTTGGTTACTGTTTGGAATTTCTATTACTAAACATGTATATACTATTGAGATTATCACTGGCTATATTCAAGGTCTTCGTAAGGATGCTAACCTTTTTTGGCATATTCTGTCATCTTTCATTCTTTGGTTCATATGGAAATATAGAAATGAAGCCAAATTTCAAGGCATAGATAGGAGTCTTACTGGGTTTTTCAGAAAACTCACGTTTCAAAATTGCCTCTCAGGTTTGTTGCATTATGAATCTGGAGCGGGATAAGTTGTTGGGATTCCTTAAAGACGCACATGCTTCTATGTTCATATATGAGATGAAACATGGCTTTGAATGGGCCAGCATCGTGGAGGATAAAAATGCTTTTGACAAAGCTCTTGACAGTCTGATCAAGGAAATTAGAGATAACAATGCTCCCTCTTTTGAGAATATGGACATGTATGCTCAAATTTTGGAAAGAAATAAGGTGGTCTGGATGGAAGGGTCGCATAGATGGACTACTTGGCTCGAGAACCGTGATGATATATTACATTAGATGTCTTAATGTCATTCCTTTTTTTTGTACTCTCGTACATTATACTATGTAGTTCTGTAATTTTCCTTTGAACTTGTGGGCTTGTTGTTTGCCCTCGGTTAATTGGTTGTATATGAATTTTTGAACTCTCGATGATTAATATAAAAAAAATATTTTTTGCTTTGTTGTTGGTGAGTAGGTTATATACTCATTTTGCTATGTGTGTTGTTAATATAAAAAAAACATAGAATTATAGGCTAAGTGTTCAGTTCCAAGAGTACTCATTAAACATGGGTAAATGAGTTTGATTTAAAAATTAAAATATCACATTATAATTATTTATTAAAAAATTACTACATTTATTTATATATATTTTATAAAATTAAACAATAATATTAATAAAATTAATATATTTTGTACATTTTGAAATAGTTTAATTATATGTTATATGTATGTATTTTATTTTTAAAGTTATATAATGACATTACAAATTTTTTCATATAATACATTTCTTAAAATCACTAAATAATATATTATATAAATTTTTTAATAATATGAATATTTTTCTATTTCATTTAGCTCTCTAGGTATGATGATTCACACAGTGTGACCTAAAATTTGACTCAAAAAAATTTACAATATGAAAATTTTATTATTTATCTATATATATTTATATATCTATTTATAATATATCCTTTAAAATTTTCATAATAACTTTACCAAAATTTTCATATAATAATATATAAAAAATTAAGTAATTATATTTATTAAAAATTTACTAATTTTTTAAAACTTAAATAATAACCATTATTAATAATTTTAATATAATATATATACTAAATCACAAAATTCTAAATGTTATACTATAATTATTATCAAAATAAAAATTTAATTTTATAAGTAGTAGAAAAAAATTAGAATATAATGCATTATTAATAATTTTAAAATAATATATATGCTAAATCATAAAATTCTATATGTTATACTATAATTATTTTCAAAATAAAAAATTTAAGTCTATAAGTAATAAAAATAAATTAGATTATAATGAACTAAAAATATTATATTTAATATTTTATTAATATGACCTTTAAAACTAGCAAAAAAATAATAGATAGAAAATTTAAAAATAAAAATAAAGCCTTTTTAAAATAGAAAAGAGGTGCTGATTTAATATAAATATAAATGTTTTTAATTAAAAAAATCTTTTAAACTACATTTGCCAATTCAAAACTACACGGGTAGTCAATTTTAGCAGTCTGACAAGTACGGTAAGGGTGCAGTACGGGGTAACAGTGCAGCATGAGATGTGCATCTAGCCATATCGAATGATATGGCTGGATAGCCGTTACCGGATATGGAGGATTTTACATCATTCCATGGTTTTGATAAAACTATTTTTTGTTTTGGCCTCTCTCCTTGTCTATAAATTCTAGGTATGAGATGACAGTTTCATATTATTGTTTATAGGTACATAGGTGTTATTGGAGTATTATCAATGTGTAGAGTGTTAGCGTGTTAATAGTGTTTCATGTACATTGATGATTAATACATAATTGTCTTATTTCTCTAGTGAAGTTTCTTTAAAGGATTTCTCCATGTAAATCTTGTGTTTATATGTTTTGTTAGTTTTATTGTTGTTATTGATTTATGCACCTACATGATATTATTTTACGGTAATCTTGGATAAATTAAAATATTTTAGATTTGAGTATAATTTGTAAAAATATTACTGTGGTAGTTTCATCTTGTTTCTCAACATCTCATATCAATGCTAACAATGTGGAGGTGGACGCCTTTTTGTTAATTTTTGAAGGTTTTTTGGTTGCAGTGGGAGCTATTATCTTGTGTGGTTTTATAAATTTGTGTGGGCTTGAAAACCATGACCTCTACTTTTCGTGTAGATGTTGAGAAATTTAGTGGCATGAGATATGAGATGTAAAATCTAAAGATGAAAGACCGTCTTGAGGAAAGAGATTAGTGGGAACCTATTGCAAATGTAACAAAGCCACAAAAAATGTTTGATAAAAATTGGTTGAAGTCGGACAAGAAGACATGTGGAGTTATTCAATCGTGGCTTGTGGATTCTACCCTCTTGAAAGTTTCTAATGAGATCATTGCATACAAACTATGGAAGATGGCAGATAATATTTACCAAACTAAAAGTCTAACAAATACATTGTATCTCAAAAGATAATTTTATTATTTAAAAAATGAAAGATGTTGATTCAATGGCAAATCATTTGAATAATTTAGTTTAATGTTGAGTCATCTTATTTTAGCATACGTTAAGCTAGAAGAATAAGATAAATACATATTACCACCTTTACAAGATTTATTTGAATCTTAGAAAATTTTAATTGTTATCATTAGTGGAAGAAATAATAAAATTTGATAGTCTCATTACTACTTTTCTTGTAGACATGAGAAGAAATTTTATAGATAATATTTGGAAGGATGTCCTACATCTTCAAAGAAGGCTTGAGAAAAAGTAGAAAAAAGAGTTTTTAAGCGAGATAGGGAGTGGAAATCAGAATTGAGAGGATAGTAACATATCACAAGGGAGGATAAAGTTTTGGAATTGTGAAAAGGGAGGGGATGCAAAGGCAAGTGTTCCAATAGCTTTTAGTGGTGACTTGGGTGGGTAATCACTATTTAATTTTTTTGAAAAATCATGTGATGTTAGTGCAATCACTTAGATATTTGCAAGCTTCCATTGTCATCATAGAAAAAAATATTGAATAACATAGTAACAATAACATTGTCATCTTAGTGAAGCAAAGCGGAGATTCGTCTTGTGAAAACATATGAAGTTTCTCTGGGGGAAATTGGTTAAGGCTTTAATGTAATACTTCACTCTGGAAGGTCGCTACACTAGAGTGTATAATTTTCATTTCATGTTGATTAACCATTTTAGATATAAGAGGAAGATTTCCTTTCCTTTTCTGTTGCTGAAATCTTTAGGCACAAACATTTTGGAAAATAGGAAAAGCCCTGAGAAGCCCATTTTACATGATGGGTTAATTTTTCTCATCTATGAATATACTAAGTTTAAGTTGCAGGTTCCTACCCCGGGACTGGGAAGGGCAAAGACAAGAAGGGTAAAAGACCTCTTATGACAGAGAATAACCCTACTAAGAAGAAACACAAGGTGAACCCTAAAACTGAGAAGGTTGGTGTGGCCAAATTTCTCACTGAGGAGACTGGGATGGATACCGAGGATAAGACAGAGGTGCGGGAAGGAGATAAATATTTTAGTGCCTCCTTGTGCCAAGAAGAAGTGGATCAGGGCTCTGAGGAAGATGCTAGTGAGTACACTTCAGAAACGTAGAGTGAAAAAGCCTACAGTGACAAGTCTGGGGACATGAATACTGAGGATCCAGATGATAATTATGTGCCTGAGGAGGATGTTAATAAGAAAAAAAGACCCAGTTAACTCGTGCCCTAATGTGCCTGAAGAAGATGTTATACATAAGGTTGTTGTGAGCCTGACCATTATGACTCAGCCCCTTCTTGAGTTAGGAAATAAGGTACAGAAAGACCCCATCTCCCCTATTTTAGTGGATTATGAGGACTCTCCGATAAAGGATGGCACTATGTCTAGGGTTAACTCTGAGAAGGCAGAAGAAAAAAGCAAAGAGAATAATGATCAGTTGGGTGGTGAGAATGAGGAGCCTATGAAAATCCAGGAGGAGACTACTGAGAAGAGAAAAGTGGTTAGTGGGTTTATGTAGGCTGCTAAAGATCATGTTGACACGGACATGCAGATGAGCACCTAGCTCTATGAAGAGATCAGAGATATCAACATCAAATACTCTGAGCTAGAGGATAGAGTAGAAAAAATCTCCCTACCGTTGGCCGAGCCTAAGGATATTACTAAGGATGGCACTAGTGACCTTTCTCGAGGAGAAGACAAGGGGTTGATGGAGAAACTAGAGCTCAAAATCAATGTTGTGGTCAACTACCACATGCAAACCACTTCTAGCCACATTCAAAGTATCGAGAACAGTCTCAATAGGATTATGAAGCAGAATTTTGAAGGATTGAAGGTAACAACTGATAACCTGTATGTCCTCCTGTCTATTTTGGAGGATAATTCCAGCCCTATCAATGTTGAGAACAATGCTGAAAAAGGCACCAACACTTCTGGTCCTGGCTCCAGGACTAGAGAAAGTACTAAAAATAAAAATGCGGACAACTCAAAGGAAATTGAGACCCTCGGGGATTCTATCAAGCAATACGAGTTGTTGAAGCAGGACACTGAGGAATTTATGAAAGATATGTCTTAAATGTGTCAGTCATGTACTTCGTTGTTTCTTTTTGGCTGTCGAGTCATTTTTTGTTGGTTTCTATTGCTTGGGGGTGTTGTATTGACTCTATCCTTATCTCCCAGTAGTTGCTTTTCTAGTTTGTTCGTAAGCTTCTTATCTTTTGTGCTTTTGTAAAGGGTTATGGTTCCCTTCAAAAACTATTTTTTCCCTAATCGAAAACATATAATAATATGATAAGAAATTTTGCTAGATCTAGAGAAGGGAAAAGATTAGATTATTAATTCACCGCATCCTAAAAATACTATAAGGAGATAAGCACTAATGTGAGGAAAAATTGCGCAGCCAAAATTATAGGGTGGGGAAAATTAAAAACTAACACAAAATTATGAGCTAATTTTCACTCCCTTCGTAGTTGTTATGAGCCAACTAAGGAACAATTTTATTCAAATTGCACAACATAATTTTGTATTTAAAAACTAACCCTGTCTCAAAAAGAATTATTTAGAAGTCACCAAAGAGAATGTTTTTTAGCGAAACGCATATAGCATGTAATATTAAATAAGTAAAAACAATACAATCAAAAATACATGAAGAAAAAATCATAATAGAGGGAGAATGAAAACAAAGATGGTGGCAAGATTCAGGAGGAAAGACCCCCAAACCACCACACACATCATGAAGAAACCCAACACAGTCGACATGAAGAAACCTTGATCACATAGAAGAAAATACTAAAGATCATAAGGTTGAGACAGTATTGGGGTTGATGGTTTCAATCCCCTACACCACATTTCCTAGTACTAAACGACCACCACATGATTGGCCACCTCCAACACCCAATCCAACTGCACCACAACTTGAAGGAGAGAAAAGAAAACTAATTTGAACACCACTTCATCACATAGATGGGAAGAAACACCCTGATTATATTAAAGAAGATATATAATTGACTGCTACAACTCATCATCATCTATTAAAATTAGTCTTACACATTATTCCTGCAAAGTCTCATCCAAGAAATCACAACTACTCCCAAAGGTCTGATCCATGATACCAAGAACACAAAGAAGAGGATAAAATATCACCACTTACCACCAAAGACCCCCAAAAGTAACAAGGAATTTTAGCACCAAAGAAATGCCTATGCGGTTATACCAATTCTATCTTATACAAATAGCAGAGTTGTAAAGACGTAGAGGAGCCTAAACACCAAGGAAACAAGTCCTAAACACAGTCATTGCCACTCATGGATGCATGTAGGAACACATGAATAAAGAACATGTTTATGAATTAAATTGGAAGTGGATAAGATGAATTTACATCAACATTCCATTATCATACTAAGAGCATATAGTGTTCTTGTTTAATTTTATTGACTATGATTGATTTGTTTTTAATCAGTCTATCTACAAACATCATATTTCAACAAATTAACCAAAGGTATTTGTAACTACCACATGTCCTTACTCAAATTGAGATATCAAAAATTAAGACAAAAAAGTTTTAGATTACAAAGTTATCCCAAACTATATCAATGTATCATAGTTTAAAGTCAACACATGAAAATATAACTTCCATACTCATAGAAGTATGTGCATCAAGTTGTGAGCCAAAAAGGGGGTATAAGTGGACATATTTTTTTTCTAAAATCGGGTAAACCTGAACTTGGAACATACGTTTGAGAGTCATGCACTCAAAATAAGAAGATGTGTAAGAAATAAAAATTGCAGTACTCTAAATGTAGTTTCTCAAATACTAAATTTTTTAAAAAACCGATAAGATTAAGAGGGTCAAACCCCGCGTGCACAAAAATTTGTTCCTATTTTTTCAGAAAAACATAACATAGTTGTTTCTGTGTGTTGTACAAAAGATATAGTTATATTCAGTATTCTTAAATCCCTTTGGTATGATGATAGGTAAGAGTGAGATCTAGAAGTTGTGTATTTTTTTATAATTATCTGATGAGAATTTTTTTTCTGTGATTTTTTTAAGTGACCGCATCCTGAAAATTTGGTACCTATTCGTGCGCTGGGCATAACTTACATCAAAATAATCAAAAATGAAAACTTTTTTTTAAAGTGTATAGAGTCAAGTGTAGAACAATAATCTGTAATTTATTTGTAATTTGGTTAAGTGTATCAAAAGTTATTAAAAAAATGGTAGACATATGTCTGTGAGGATCGTAAAAACACTGGTAAAGAAAATTAAAGTTTACTATGCTAATGTTGTCCAAAAATAGAAAAAAAAATATGGTTAGAAAGCTAAGAAGACGTATGAGATTATGGTGAAAATTATAGAGCTACCCTCTTGACAAATTGCAAACCTAATGAAGATAAAGTTGAGAATTCATCTTACAACATGAAAAAATGTCTAAAAGAACAAAAATGGAGGGAAAATGAGCCTCCAAGCCTTTGGGTCATTTTCAAAGCCTCTTCCCAAGCCATAACCCAATCGGGTTTCTAAATTTCAAATAACTCTATCAGGTTCTGAAAAAGCAAAAAGTACTTTTTCAACTCCTACATAAACCGATCGGGTTCTAGAGAATAAAATGAACAATTTTCACAGTTGTTGGTTGAAAGAAAGATTATGACATCTCACTGTAATGAAATAGACTACCATGAGGAAGAGATACTAGATCTATTTGAGTCTTCAAAATCTACAACAAGCAAAGCATCAGACACATCTGAAGAAAGCATCACAAGCTTAAATGAAATCAATCAACATCTGGCTGGACAAGTAAAATCTCTGCAAATCAGTCAAGAGACACAGATGGTAAGAACGATTGATGTCATGAACAATACTAGACAAGTTGAGAAAGAAAGAACACTGGCAATTGATGACAGAAGGAAGATTACTGAAAAGCTACAAGAGAAAGAGTCAGAAATACAAAGACTTACAGAACATCATCATGAAATCACAAATCAAATTATTCTTATGAGTCAAGAGGCAAACAAAATGAATAAAGAACTACATGAAATATTATCTGCCAGATGGACTTATGCATTAAAGAAAAAGAAGAAAACAAAGAAGAGTAAGTTGGAGGTCACACTTGATGAAATCATTGAAATACCAAAGTGTGATCCAACTACATTGGACTATGAATCTCTTATAGAATATGGAGAGATATGTCAAAGGAAAGCAATGCAGGAAAAGCTTAGAAAAGAACACAAGGACTCTCTAGTGATGGAGAACACAAGAGATATCTTACAATAGATAGTTCCTGACATTGATGTTGATCACAATGCCCCCATTCAGGATCAACTTGCCATTCTCACCGACGCCATCACAACATAGAATATGGATGCAGAAAAGGCGATTGAGGAACGATCAGAATAGAAGTTCCAATACAAATTGACAAAAAAGATCATCCAAGAAGTGGCAGAAAATAAGGTAAAGATTTCAGAACTAGAAGATGAGTTAGATCCAATCATTACTAAAGCTATTTCCTTAATTCAAAGACTATGCACTTTGGAGAAATTCACTAAGGATAATAGTGATAAGATTGCAAAGATCAATTCCGATCTAAATGCAAGTGCTAAAAGTCTAACCACAGATGGCAATGCAATCAAATTGCAATATGAGAAGATAATTGAAATCAAAAGGTTAAGACATGAACTTTGGGAAGCAAAATCAAAATTTAGAGAAGAGGTTACCGAGCTATAGGCTCAACTATTACCGAACCTCACACTTCTGAAACAACACATAAGTTCGGCAAGATAACTAATTGCCACCCCTGAGATGTCTGTAGTAGACAACATCTACGACATGCATACCAGGATTACACTTGAGCATATGGCTCTAGAGAATCTAAAGGAGAAATGGGAGAAGATGATGGAGGAAATGCAGACCTCTCACTCTCATATTTTTGATAAATTACAGGTAAACACATTTTCCCTTACTATCAAAAAAGGGGGAAAATGATATATACATAGCATATAGTAAAAAGGTAAAATGATGTATAATAATAAAAAAAGGGAATATAGTATATAGGAAAGTATACATGTATATGCATATACTATACCAGCATATGCATAGGGGGAGTCATGAAATGACTAAGGTAAACACATGGTGTAAATACTAAACACTTCAGTATTTTGCACATATCAATTTTTGATACTAATGTCAAAGGGGGAGATTGATGACATAAGTTTTTCCATTAGTATACAAAGAGAAAATAGTTGTTTGAACCGCTGGTTACACTACAGCGATAGACAGGTTTCAGTTCAACCTGAAAATGCTAAGCATAAAGAAACCCAATGACACAAGCTTTACAGTGTTAACCGAAAGTGCAACCCGAAGGTGATACAGAGAAACCCGACAAGAAGGATACACTAAACCGAAATAGAAATGAAGCAAGGGAACTTGACAGAGCAAGGGAACCCAACAGACAGTTCAACAAAGGAACACCGAAAGACCTTCAAAGCAACCCGATCATCAGACACCGAAACTCAGTTATATCCCAAGAAAAGTGGATCTGACTTCCACTTCAGATAAAACACTTATGTTTTATATTTAGAGTTTTGATTTTATTTAAAACCATATCTTGAGGGACAAGCAAGATAATTGTAATTGTTTTAATCAACCTAACTGAAAAAAAAACAAAAAAACATGCAGACTAGGAGATCAAGGTCAAGTTGTAAACCTTTGATCATAGAGTTAGGTTTGTAATACGTGAAACTAAAAAGGTCAAATATATTGTATAAATAGATGTGTAATAATTCATTAGAGATGGATGTGAGGATGATTGTAGCCAAGGAGCACATCTATGGATCATACTAACATTTTGAAGAAGCAGAACAACAAAAGATGAATTTGGTTATCAAGAACCAAGAATCAAGGCTACCGAGCAACAAAGGTATTAATCAATCACATTAGGTGATGTTTTGTACATGTGATTTTAATGGATATGTAATCAAAAATTGTAGATTGCATACACTCAAGTCAATAATTATTTTTGTCTACATTTTAACAAGTGTAGCAAATAGAAGAAATCCTTTCAAGAAAGGTGGATTTAACAATCCTATTGTAAATATCTTAACCGAGTGCACACTAAACAATGTTGCTAAAGCTCTTAATAGAGTAGACCTTAACCACTCTCCACAAAATACTCCTAACAGGGTAGATCATCAAAAGTGATCAAAATTGTAATCCTTAACCGACCCCTTCCAATCTGCAGATAGTGAAGTTTTTGTGGGTGTCATCCCCTCCGTAGTTTTTACCTTCTAACAGGGGTTTTCTGCGCTACCATATCTTGTGTTATGTGTTATTTCTTTCATGAATGTTTCTATGAATGTCTACATACAATTAAGATTATGAATTGATATCACATGCATATAGAAAGAACAACAGCTATGATCGGTAAAACAAAGATTTGATTACGTAAGGTTACAGTTTAATTAACTAAAATTTTTAGGGATACTGATTCACCCCTCCCCTCTTAGTACACACTTCCCATTATTTCCAACAGTAAAAATTATGAATTTTATTCTCCATAACCCGATCGGATTATGAAGAAATTAAAATAGGATTTTCTCTAGAAGACATAAATTCCACATACGGAGTCCGATTAACTCCATTCAAAAAGTATAGGAAAGGTCTTGAGACGATCTAACACATGATTAACCTACGATCATCTTTAGTCATCAACATTTTTTATGCCATCCATTTGAATCAAGTAATTTATAAAATAGGTAGTCATTATTGCCCATACATGCAACATATAGGAAAATAAGTATGCTCTCTCTCTCTCTCGTGCAAGAGCACCAAGGACATTCAATCAGGGTATGAAGACCTTGAAAACATTTAATGAGGATCAGAGAGAAAAGGAGATGGATAAAGACTCCAAAGGTGGAAGGTATATCAATTAAAAGATCCTAAAATCTATAATAGCTTTCAATATCATATGATTATAATTATGTCAATATAGTCCTAAAAGGGCTAATTATGCATTGTAAGTGGACCAATAGTGTCCAAGATTCAAATTGTGTTCCAAGAGTCTAGAATAGGCCATTGAATAATTTTAAGGAATTAGAGATCATTAGGTTGGAGTTTGGCATTCAATAAAGTCATTTTCATAGTTTAAAAATTCAAATATTTGAAAAGCAACAGCTAATAGGAGTTTTAGAGGGAAAGTAGTTATTTTTTTATGTTTTAGGCCTTAACCAATCAACCCAACAACCAAATTTGGTTGATATGGTTATAGGAAGTTTATATATTGTATGAAGAAGTCTATTGTAAGGCAGAGAAGCCTGGATTGTACGGATAGTGACTGGACATTTCAATAAGACTACATTTTTCATCAATTTTGTGATTTATATGTTGTGTTTTATGTGAGTTTGGATTGACACAAGTATTCAAAGCATCTAAGAGACATTAGGATGTAATATTAAACATCTTTGAATGTTTTGAAAGTCATTTCATTTGACTTTATTTCCATTTGCAGCGTATTAAGCACTGTCCTGTACATTTTCCATAACAGTTTGTGTTTCATTTTATGAACACTGACCATTCTATGGAATCAAAGGCCTAGAATCCATGGAATTTAAATTATCTAACATTGTACCATAGTCTTTAATCATGCATATGCAAAAATTCAAAAGCAGGAGTTATCACAGTCAGAAAAATGGAGAAAATGTATTGAATTTGGAGGCACAGGTATAGCAGCGGATGATATAGTCAAGTAAGGGGTAAATATTATTATTTGGGATGTCTTATAATGTTTATTGATTTTTGAATCAAGTGTCTTTTTTTCCTAGGAGTGTTTGGAAAAAATACATTTGAGAAGCCCTAGAATTAAGAGTTTGGAATACCAAAATTGGGACTTTTGATGTTGCAGAGGGTCTGAGGCTAATTCCTTTTAGATTTGAGTCATTTAAAACATAATAAGATACTTCTAGGAGTGTTGGGGAGTTGTTGGGAGGACACTTCCTTTGTTAAATTGCCCTTTTTCATGACAAGTAACAGGGTACAGACCTAGAACAAAGACATTGGTTCAAAGAAACATATTGAATGCTTGGGATATAAGGTTGTATGCATTAATGGGTGTCTGAAAGTGACAAGAAGTTGTGTTTTTCTTTGGTAATATTTCAAGTTATTCTTTTTTGAAGCTTGTTGTAGGGCTACTAGATTGACAATTAGGCCTCTGGACAACTTGGAGAAGATTGGAGAGTTGAGCACCTTGGGTGTTGCAAATAACCTTGAAACCTCTCAAATCCTTTTAAATATAAACCATATACAACATTCATTACACTTTGTGTCATTGGGAGAATCATAGACACATTTGGGTTCATTTGAAGCATCCAAGGGTTTGGGAAACAATAGTTAACCTTTTCAAATTTATAACCTTGTAGTTGGGCTATTCATCCACCACCCTCTCCTCCTTTGTTGTTAGTTTTTTAGAACCCGATCAAGTTTTGAGGAATTAGGAACGTTGAGCCTTTATGTTCTCATAACCCGATCAGGTTCTGAGGAAAGAGGAATGTTGAACCATTAAGTCCTCAGAACCCGATCGGGTTCTGTTGAATTAGGAACTTTGCAAGTTTGTTTGCTTCAACAGTCTAAAAATAGTCATTGCAAGTTGTCCCGAGGTCCCACTGCTACTTTTTTGTTGTTTTACACCAGTAACAGATAGGTTTGAACTTTTTTGCATGTTTTTTTCTTTGCAATGATTGAATTGTGTTGTTTATTGGTGTTTTTTATGTTATTTTATTATTGTATGTTCACATTTTAAGAAAATAATTGATTTTTTCTTATTTTTTGGATTTGATGTTCACATGGTATTCTATGTTTGTGATATTATTTGTAGGGTCCATTCAATATGAACAATGGGAAAGAAAAAAATAGGAACAATTGAACAACGAGAGACAGAAAAGGAAAGACAAAGGGAGCGCGTGAGGAGATTACGACAGGGTACATCATCAAATGCATGCAATGTAAGTGATGAAAATGAAAATATTAATGTTAATGTGACAAATACACCTAATTCAACAACTGAAAATGTTCAACATACACCAATTGAAATGATGGGGATAAATGAGACTAATTCATCTAATGCACCATTTCAATTCGATGTCATTAATGAACAAAATGCACATAATGAAAATAAAAATGTTTAACATACACCAATTGAAATGATGGGGATAAATGCACCTAATTCATCTAATGA
>MU227754.1:536315-548145 GCA_018584345.1 Thuja plicata
GCTAAAGCTTCAAACAAAGTAGATCTTAATAGGTCTCCACTGTAATACTCCTAACAGGGTAGGTCATCAGAAGTGACCAATTGTAAGCCTTAACCGACCCCTTCTTATCTGCAGATAGTGAAGTCTTCTGGGTAACAATCCTCACCGTAGTTTTTACTTCCTAACAGGAGTTTTATGCGATATCATATCTTGTGTCATGTGTTATATATTTTAATGAATGTTTCTATTATGGTTACATACTAAAGAATTTATGATATGATTGTATATGCATAAAGAAAAATGAACAGTTAGATAAGATAATTTACAAACTGGTGATTAAGGGTTAATGGGCTAACCAAAGAAAAGTTTTAGAGGTACTGATTCACCCCTCCCCTCTCAGTACATCATCTCAATATAATTCCAACAAGGACAACTTGGACCATAGTAGCCCTCCCAGCAATAGTAAGCCATTTACCTTTCCAAGAAGCCATTTTGGATTTTATTTTGTCTATATTTTGGTTCCATAGTTTAGAATACCTATTCCCATGATCTAGTGGAAGCCCTACATATTTACAAGGTAGGGAACCCTTTTTGAAATTTAGGATATTGTAGATTTCATGTTCTAGATTTTGTTGAGTGTTAAAAAGGAAAATATATGATTTATCCGCATTTATTTTCTGCCCTGAAGCCAAAGAATATTGGTCTAAGATCTTCTTATATGCTTTAGATTCCTTGACAATGCTTTTTCCATAGAGCATTGTGTCATCCACAAATTGTTGATGGGTAGTTGCATTTATATATTTAGTTATTTTCATGTCATTAACCCTACCTTCATAATTTTATTTATTTATCGATCGACCCAAAGCTTCGGCCATGATAATGAAGAGGAGAGGGGAGATTGGATCCACTTGTGTTATACCTCTTTTAATCTCAAAGAAGCCCTTAGGTGATCCATTTACCAAGATTGAAAGTTTGGGAGTATAGATACATTCCAAAATCAGATCCACCCATTTTTAAGCAAAGCCAAAGGCAGAGAGACAATTCTTTAAGAAGAGACAATCTACTTTATCATAATATTTTTTATGTCTAATTTAATTAACGTGCTTGGATTCTAGTTCTTTTGGATAGAATGTATTGCCTCTTGTGCAATAATAATCCCATCATAAATTGATCTTCCTGGAACAATACTTGTTTGTTCATCACTGATTAAATTGGGAAGAAGCTTATGGATTCTACTAGCCATTGTTTTAGAAAATAATTTATATAAGGTATTACATAACACTATAGGGCAAAAGTCACTAAAGGTTTCTGGTTTTTATTTTTGAGGAATTAAGGCGATGAAAGTATTGTTCACTTCCTTAAGGAATCTACCTAAGTTTCTTATCCCATCGAGAATTCTTGTAACTTCCTCCCCGATAAAATCCCAACATTTTTGAAAAAAAATATTGGAGTTGATGAAAACTCAACCCTACAGCTCCCAAGAATCACCTGCATGCAAACACCTGTCCCAAAAATAGAGAAGAAAAAACTATGGAGGCCATAAATAACATATCTATGAAAGAGGAAACATCCGCAATTGATTCAATAATAGAATACATAATACAAGATGATTCAAGATCAATCAGAATTAATTAACAAATACAAAGATAGAAAACCTTATGAAATGTTATCAAAACCCTAAAAATGGGAGAAACATAGGTTGCATGATAATAATTAATAAAGAATTAATTATTATATGCCTAAAGTTTAGCTTAAATGAACTAGAGATAATAAGTGACTTTAATAATTAAATCAGAATGATTTAATTAATAAGTGAATTAACTTATTACTCTAACACCCCCCCCCCCTTAAGATAAACTTAGGGAGAAGCTAAAAACCTAGAAACAACTACTGAAAGCAGGAAATGGGTCCCAACAACTTGACCTGATCAGGTACACAAGTACAAAAAATCTCTATAAAAAGGAGAAAGGGAGAAAAACCAGTAGGAAAAACCCCTCTCTGAAAAGAGATGAAGACAAGTGAAGGACTGAAGAAGCCTCCAAACTAGAGAATGTCCTAGAAGATAAAAATATAGGAAGAACATGAAGAACATCACTGAAGCATGAAGTTGCAAACATTGTCGAAGAATAATTGCTAGAACCTCCACTATAATAGAAGTACATGATCAGGTAGAGAAGACTATAAACAAAGTCTGAAGAATCAATTATTTTCTTCTAGATTTGATTGTGTAAGTTTTTTTAGAATCCAGAAGCAAATAATTGATTTAAATGGATTGTGGAAATCTGATAATGTTGAAAGTCTGAAGAGCTGATCAATCAGAGATGGAAGGATGCCTCCAAAATAGAAATGAAAGAGTGTCCATATGGTAAATGACCATCTCACCGAAATGCATAGGTACCCAGCCACTGCATCTGACTAGTACGTAGGAACAAATAATGAATACATAGATCACTCCATCGAACTAAGGAATCATTAGAATCAACAAGAGATACCCCCATAATGTTGAGTAGGGAGAGGCGTGACAGGTACACTAAACTAGACTTCCAAGAATAACTGCATGATGAAGAACTAGGAAAATAGAAAGTGCACTAGAAAGTACAAGCACATATAAAGGATGGTGTCATGGAGGAAACACTCTCTTGACACACATCATGAGGCTAATGTCATGGAAGGAACACTCACTTGAAAAAGGTAAATCAAACTGCCCATGACACTTTATAATGTAGTGTGAGTACAAACAGACAAAAAAATGTCCAAGATCCCAAGCATGCATCAGATGACACTCTATCCCAGTGTGTTTGCAAACAATAAAAGCTACATAAATAGATGTATACAATGCTCAATAATGATAAGAAATCTGTAGAAACATGAATAATATCTAAAAGAGAGTCATCCCATGCAAGGAAAACGGTCTAGGACCTGAAACATCCAAGATAATCACTAGATTGCAAAAAGGAAAAACCTGAATAAAATATACCTGGAGCAGATGTTGGATGTGAGACCCATATAATAAGATAGAGCACTAAACCAGCTCTCCAACGACATGCAGAAATCAAAAAATGGAGTCCAGATGAGAAAGATATGGCTCCCAAAGTGTAAAAAAGAACCTTGACTTTGACTAGCAAAAAAACCTGCAAGATGGAAAAATCATAAAACCAAACCTACAAAATTAGATTGGGCTCGGAACCAGCTTTTCGATGATATCTTATTTGGCTAAAAAGGCCTCCGTTTGCTTAAGATACAAGCAAAAAACCAAAGAGGGCTTCAATACATGATGAACCCCAGAAATCTCGGCTAAATCTGGTAGAGCTCCGCTAAATCTAGCGATGCCACTAAATAAGCAGGATTGCCAAACTTGTGATCAAAATTGGCAGAGGTACCAAGAAAAAAAAATCTTTTTTTTTTTTTGGCAGTTAGTATGGTGGCGTGAAAACTGAGGCAAAATTTGACTTTTTAAATTTTTTTCTCGAAAAATGTGCCAAGGTCGTACATGCAAGAAAAAGGGTTCAAATTTTAACTGTGCCCAAATTGGACAAGCCTTATAAGAAAATAGGGGCTTTGGTCCTTCTAGACGCAACCGTGAGGTTGGTTTGTGCCCAAAGTGCTTCGAAAAATAACTCCCCCCAGATCCACAAATCTGCGATAGAAAACCTCGTGAAAAACACATATATGAAGGACAAGGCCAAATCTCTCATGGAGAGAATAGGGGCATGAATATCTGGAGCTTTGATACAATATTGGAGTTGATAAAAAACTATCAACCCTACAACTCCCAAGAATCACCTGCTTGCAAACACCTGTCACAAAAAGAGAGAAGTAAAAGCTATGGAGGTCAGAAACAACAAATTTGTGAAAGAGGAAACATCCTCAATTGATTCAATAATAGAATACATAATACAAGATGATTCAAGATCAATCATAATTAATTATCAAATTCAAAGATATCAAATCTTATAAAAGGTGATCAAAACCCTAAAAAGGGGAGAAACGTAGGTTGCATGATAATAATTAATAAATAATTAATTATTATATGCATAAAGTTTAGCTTAAGTGAACTAGAGATAAGAAGTGACTTTAATAATTAAATCAAAATGATTTAATTAATAAGTGAATTAACTTATTACTCTAACAAAAAACATGTTGGGAAGCCATCAGGCCCGAGAGATTTTTCTGGGTTCATATTCTTAAGGATGTTTTCAACTCTTCCTTAGTTAATATTCCTAATAAGATTTTATTCTGATCCTCCGTAATTATTTTGGGGATGTTTGCCATAATACTCTCTTGATCTTTTAAATTAGGATTTTGGTCCGTGTGATAAAAATCCTCAAAGAATTTTATAGCTTCGATTTCTATCCCTTCAGGATCATCAATCACTCGATCATCCTTGTCCTTAATGGATGTTATTCTATTTAAAAACCTCCTTTGCTTTGTGGTGTTGTGAAAGAATTTTGTGTTCCTATCTCCCTCGGCTAACCAAATCTCTCTAGATTTTTGTCTCCAAAAAATCTCTTCCTTAGCTAGAACATCTTCATACTTCTTCAAAAGGATTTTTTCTTCCTCATATAGTGAATTATCCATTCCTCTTCCTAATAATTCCTCATTAAGAGTTTCTAATTTCCCCTCCAATTCTAATTTGTTCTAAAATATATTCCCAAATTTTTCTTTATTCCAGACTTTTAGCTTTTGTTTGATAATTTTTAGTTTATTGACAACCTGGTAGAGTTTAGATCCAGAGACCTCACTTCCATCCACCATCCTTTAATCATTTCTAAAAAACCTTCCTCCTTAAACCACATTTGTTCAAATTTAGGCTGACAATTCTCTGGGCTTTTGTCTTTAAGAATTCTTAGTTCTACTGGGAAATGGTCTGAACCAGAGATCTGTTTCACCTTTGCCGTCATAGTAAAAGGAAGTTCAGCTAAGTTCCCATAGAGTAGGGATCTATCTAACTTTTCAGCTATGAAACTAAATCCTTTTCTCCTATTATTCCATGTGAAGTATTCCTTAGAAGTAACAATTTCTATGAGATTATTCCTATTTATCCAGACATTAAAGTCTTCCACTGCTTTAGTGAGCTTGTTAGATCCCCCTCTTTTTTCGAAAGCTTTTGTGATTATGTTCACCTCCAATGATAGAGATTCCATTATCAAACTCTGACAATTTCCTTTCAATCTCTATCCACACTCTTTCCTTTTCTTTGTTTGGAATCGGTTCATAGACATTAAATATTATGAAGCTTAAGTTTGTTCGGGAACTCTTAACTAAACCACAACACCAGTTAACATGGTCTTCTAGATCTGAAAGAACCACAGATCTTAGGTCCCAGATAAATCCTATCCCACCTAAGGACCCCCTTGCTGGAACTCCCCAAAGTTCCCTAACACCTAGTTTCCTATTGAATTTTGACAACTCATCATTATCTAATTTAGTTTCTTGTAACATGAGTAAATCTACATTAGTATAAGAAATATAACATTTTAAAATATGCTTCTTATTAGGGACATTTAAACCCCAAGAATTCCATGTAAGGATATTCATGGCGATTTGGGAAGGAACTTCCCCTTCCTTGCATAAAAGATATCAGTCAACTTAACTTGTCTGACAACCTTCCCATCCTTCAATCATAATTTTTGCATAGATTTTCTCCCTCTTTTCTTGGAGGATTTAGCATAGTCTGGAATATCTTTGCTAGGACTGATAGCAGAAATTCCAAGAACCTCTTGGTCCTCTTTCTCATCCTCCTCAATATTTGTAAGAAGATGCTCAATATCCTCCACAGAAAGGGGATTTTCTGAATATATGCATTCTTTAATCAATAGCTCTTTTTGACGCATGACTTCCTCCTTGTCACAAATTTCATCCAAGAATTGATCCACTAAGTCATTAACTACAACATCACATAAATATTCTGTAATTAATTTTACTTCTTCTTTTCTTTTAGTAGATTCTAAATCTTCCTCCGATAGGACAGGAGGACAAAGAGTTGGCTTAGCAACCTCATCCATGGTATTGCCTGTGAAAACATTGTCATTTCCCAAGGGTACACAATTGTGATTATCCTCAAGATAAAAGCCACCCCTAGCATAAAAAAAAATGAATAGAATTTTTTTTAAAGTTAGGACAGGGATCAAATTCAAAAACAGAAGATGAGGAAGCATCCAAATCCTTACTTACTACCACTATCTCTCCTTCCTCAACCTTTACTGGATTAAAATCCATAACTATGTCTTCCTTAGTTCCTACTTCTTTCTAGGGTGATATATCATTTTTGACCATAGTAAATGAATCCTCCTTTTCAGCGATAATTTTCGATTTAAGGATTATTGGATTGATTTCATAAACTAAATCTAGGCCTTTTATTATGATAGGATCTAGGGTTTTAATATTTATGTCCATTCTGTTAATTATAATGTTATCCATTTGTGGGCGAACAGCTTCTATCATACCTACATATTTACCATAATAATTGGCTACATTTTTAAAAAATTCTAAGCTAATAAGCTCCACTGGGATGTTCAGAAGGAGGATGGCCCTTTCAACTGAAAATTTATTAAGCAAATTACGGTTAAAATTAGGCCTCCATTCTAAAAAGGAAAAATTTTGACCTTTGAAAATAGGGTTATTTGAAGAAAGGAAACAGTCTTAATTTCTTCAGATTTACATTTTAAAAAGAAAAAGCCATTTGATAAAGCAGTAGTACTTGCCTTGTCTTTGTACTGACGTTCGAACCATTTCATAATTTCAGATAGAGATGAACCGAAACTGTTCCATCTTGCAAAGATTCCTAATTTTTTACAAAGGGTCGAAGTCTTCTTTAACCTATCCTCATTCATGTGAAAGAAATTTTTTGTAAAGAGAATATCACCTTTCGATTGAGCTACAAGATTAACCGGCAGCTGAGCTCCGACAGGGGCATCAATACCCTTTACTGAAAGCATTATTGGTAGGAAGAAAGAAGTCGGGCTCTCTATGCAGCTGAGAGGATTTGTACATATTTTTTCTAGATTTTATCTTCACCCAATCATTAGGGCATTCCTTCTCTGCGACAAAACGAGAACCTTGATTGAATCCACCTCCAAGGTTCACATTTAGTATGCTCAAAAAATGAAATTTGTTGATCAAGCTTATCCACCGTAAAGGGAGTAAATCGCAACCTAGGACGGGAGTTATTATGATGCCAAAAAATGGAACAGAGCCCCCCCGTCTCTATCCCCCAACAAAGGAAGCAACGACAGATGCTCTTCCATGGGAAAGATCTTTCTGGAAGTGAGGAGGAGAAGCCCTAGGAGACCTTGAGCCATAAGCAGAAGTGCACGAGAGAAAATTTTCCGGGATGTCATGATATCCATGTGACCATACCAAATGCAAAAACCGAGCAGAGCGTGTCATCTCTTTTTTTAGAAATTGTTTAACCAACTTTTATTACTTATATGGTTTTACCATTAAATAATACTACAAATTAAATTTAAATCTTAAAAAGTAAATAACACAATAATTTGAATCAACCTTTCTAATCATCCTCTATAATTAAAAATTAATCATTGAAAAAAAATTATAAGTAGTTTTACAAAGAATAATATTATTATAATATACATATATTGTTTTTGTATTCTATTTGTGTTGTAGTGGGATAAATGAATGTTAAAAAAGAAGAAATCGAGATAATAGACATCTAAAGGAGAAAAGGAAAGGAAAGGACTTGTCTACGACATGAGCCATCTAATTTTGGGTCTACACATGGTTATGGCAATATGGGACTATCATGTAGTCCTTGTGGAAGACACCTTATTGTACTACAAATGAGGTGTACATACCTTACTCCTAGTAGGATTTGAACTTGTGACCTCTATACTACAAACTAGGCGTGCGTACCTTACTCCGTATGGGATTTGAACTTGTGAACTCTTTGTACTACAAATGAGGTGTACATACTTTACTCCCAATAAAATTTGCGCTTGTGACCTCTCTATACTACAAATGAGGTATACATACCTTACTTCCAATGAGATTTGAACTCATGATCTCTTTATACTACAAACCTATTGTATATGCCTGAGCAAGATTTGAATTTATGACCTATCTTAAAAAAAAGGAAAATTTTATAATACAACCCAATCAGAAAACAATAGTGAACACCATATTGAATTGTGAATATTTGATATCATTATTATACATACATATTTTCAAAAGTTCAAATACAACCCATTTTGTGCAGAGGCAAATACCAGGCAACAGCAAATTATTCAACGAGTTATGATAAGAATAAACTGATACAGAAATGGAGGCATATCTTCTAATGATCTGCAGTAACAGGGAATCCTATGCCATGGCGAGTGGTAGGAAATGCAACAAACAGAAGACTGGTAAAAGCACCAATTCCCACAGGCAGCACATCCAGCACTTCCTTCGTCTCACCCTGCGCCGAAGGGTACAAACAATTCACAACATTCTGATCCAGCAGAGCAACGGCAGCAAACACCATGACAGACATTATTGCATGCCCAAAATCAATAAATCTCAGTCTGTACTTCCCCTGATCAGTGGGAACGCCGTCACCCACATAATCAAAAGTCCAGAGCCCTCTGGAAGTTGCCACGCCGTAGTATATATTCCCGTCAGGGCCTTTGAAACTGTCGGTGAAAGAGACCAGAAAACAGGACATTCCACAAAGGAGAAGAAGAGTTTCTGTCAAGAGACGGCTGGCTCCGTCGCAGTGGCCGCTGTTGGAGAAGAGCGGGCAGAGCACTTGGAATGCCAGGACTGTTCCTGTGGGAAGGAGGTTCGCCAAATGGGCCGTGCTCTTGAATGTTTGCTGGATTGCTCTCTGCATAAAGCTTTTTCTCTGTTCTGTGTCGTTCCCGTCTCTTTTCTTTGATTTTCCGTCTTCTTTCTGCTTGTGAATTAGGGGTTCCCTGATTTCAATTGGGGATTCTGCCATTTTTGCTCTTTTGGTTTGTTTTGTGTGGGAAAGCTCTGAATTTTATGTGGGAATGCTCTGAATTTTTGTGTGGGAATCTCCTGAATTTTGATTTGGAATGCTCTGAATTTAATTTGGGAATCCTCCTATGTGAGAAAGCTTTGAATTTTGTGTGGGAATGCTCTGAATTTTATGTGTGGATGCACTGGATTTCTACGGGAATGCTCTGAAACTTTATGTGGGAATGCTCTGGATTTTCTGTGGGACTGTCGTGAAATTTTATCTGGGAATGCTATGAAACTTGTGTGGGAATGCTTGGGAATTCTTTGAATCTTTTCTGGGAATGCTCTGAATTCAATGTGGGAATGCTTTGAAACTTTATGCGACTGGTAGTTACTTCCATTTTAATTGTAATTTATAAGTTGAGGTATGAACTTTCTTGGCATTTCGTAGAGTGTAAGACATAGCTGCGTTTTGGATCATCGTAAAGAAAAGAAGTCGTATCGAAAGTAAGATTTGAATGGAAGAAACGTATTGTATTGCTTAAGGTTGAGATGGCTTGTAACAAGATTGGAATAAGCAGAGCATTCCTGGACGTTTACGAATAATGGGGTGAAGGTATTGGGATGTTCATTTATTTGGTATATATTGATGTAGATTAGTTTTTCCTTTTTTTTTTAAAAGTTGGGTCCATGTTGTTGGATGTATGGATTTAGTATATGATTTGATTATTTTAGTGTTTGGTTTATTCAAAATTTGATTCATCATTCAAATGTCTTATATTGTTCTATTAAATATCTAGTGTTTAGTTTTTCTTTCTTATTTTGATTATAATTGATAGTATAATTTGTATGTTAAATTGAACTTTTGTGTTCTAAGCTTGACATTTTTAAGATCTAAATTTTATTTGTTGGTAAGACTGTAAAAAATTTAAATACATATATATAGGTTATGTACACAAAGACTTCATCTAAGAGTAGTTGCATATCATTAAATGAATAAGCAATCACATGACATTATTGAAAAGCACACAATCTCCTCTTCTTTAGTAGATACATCAATCATCCTTTCTCATGCATATCCATAAATAGAGAGGGTACTCTTCACTTTTTTATTAGCAAATACATATATAAATATACAAAATCTTTGAAAAACACATGTTGTATTGTAATACAACAATCATTTTCTATCGCGCATGTTCCAAAAATAGGTAGGATACCCCCCACTCTATTATTTGCAAACAAACATACAAAAATATAAGAAAAGAACTCAAATAATACCCTCAATATGCACACTTAACCACTTGAAATGGATGCCAACTTAACAAAGATATGTAATTTTGCATCAAGAGAAACATAGAGATATTATTGACATGTGGAAATAGCATTTATTAAATATACACCATAAATTTAAATAAAAAACATAACTTCCCATGGAGAAAACCCTACATGGGTGGAAAACTCAAGTCTAGAGAGAAATACTCCGTCAACTATCACAAAGGTTGGTTTCAGATGTAATAACGTCACCATGCAACCACAAGCTCGCTCAATAACTTTCCATAACAATAAACATGAGAGTTAGGGAAATAAAATTAAAATGATGGATGAAGGGGTGTGGCAAACAAATAGATCAATTAGTCCTTGTTTTAGCACACAACCAATCTTCATCCATGAATATGTAAAAGGCAATAGTGGGGTTAAATATATAAATATTGGTAATTAGCATGGTCACAACACTACATAATAATAAGATTTAACGAAAGAATAGAACAAAAAGAGAGATACTAGCATATGCTAAGAAAATTCTTTCAACAAAAATGTAGCCTCAAAGCATTGAAACTAATGTATTCTTAGCAACAATAAGTTACAATAGAATATTAGGATCTAAGCATTCATAAGAAATCAACATTCTTCATCAAAGAGGAAATCATACGGGATATGACCTTGTTTAATAGCAACAAGTAGTCATTTTTACATTGCTCATGATACTAATCCAATAATATAGAATATTTTATGAAAGGCGTAAAATGTCTTTCAACACTACCCCACTTGTTGAACACATTTTATAAGGCAACAAATAAAAAAAATAGCCTCATTACAAATAGGACACATTCCAATAGCTATCTTGCACCTCTAAACTTCTTTGTGCTCACCCAATTTGTCAAAAATAATTTCAACATTCATATACTATCCATCAATGTGCATCATTCACACACATGGTATGATTGTTTGTCATGTTGATGACAATAATACTCACATTAAATCCTTCTTCAACTTAATATTTGAGCACACTCCTTGAATCCAAATTTCCCTCTTATATGGTACGAGTAGCTACACTATGCTCTACTTTTATATACAATAGCTACAATATAATCTACCTTTATAGTCAATCGACCCTTGATCTATTGGTGAAGTTGAGTGGTTCTTGAGCCCACCAAGGATCAAGTCCTGCTAGTGCAAGGCCCCGACATCATAAGGGATGAGGTCGATATTATGACTTGGGCAAATTTGTTTGAATGGATACCCCTTAGTCCTTGGATCTGGAGTGAAATTTTTTTAACCTAAAGGATGATGCTCCCATATCAAGTAGCTTGAAGTTATTTATGGACGATATAAAATCCTCCATAAAATAATAGAAACAACAACCTATATCTTATTCATCCAATGTATCACACAACTACGAAAAATAAATACAAACCCAAAAGTCGGCTTCTATCCAACTCTTGTGCCCAATCATAATCCATAATTTTTTTGTCCATTATCTTTCATAAATCCTATCATCCTTGATAGAAATCAATGGCAAAGGGCGCCATAGTTCTTTAGGCACAGGTACTACTCCAGAAGTAGAGTAGTCAACCATTCATCAGTCACATAATGACTGATGTCTTTGCTACTTCTTCTAAACAGACTTAGGAGAGGGAATTACTCCCAACTT